>VDFB02212466.1:0-28952 GCA_007258455.2 Sequoia sempervirens | reverse complement strand
TAGATGAATATGCAGTATAAGGCTAAGGTAGATCAAAAAGGAGGAATAAGGAGTTTCGGTGGCGATGAGTAATGGTCCCTTGAGAAAGAAGGTTTCCCATGGGGAACCTACAACAATTGAAGATGAAGAAATTTGGTCCTGTAAGATTTGAAAGCAGTTCAAGGGAATGCATATGAGGTAGAGCTGCCGGATGGATTCAACATTTCCCCTGTGTTCAACATTTCATATTTGACAGAGTATCATGAAGGTGGAATGGAGGAAGCACCAGCAATAGGGCGGTATGGCATTCCAACACCTACTTCAAAAAGGGAGGAGATTGAAGCAATCTTGATAGTCGTGGGAAGGAGTACCGCAATAGGCGCATGAAGAATATCTGGTGAAATGGAGAGGAAGGCCTATGGAAGATTCATCCTGGCTATCTAAGGTAGCGGTTGACCGGTTGGGTTTTCCTCAACCATCTGATACGTGACGGGTCACTTCTCAAATTACCCTGGGTGTCTGATGCAGGAGCATCCAGTGGTGTAAGGGCAATCTTGCATCACCCAAAAATAGTTAAATTTCAAGTTTCTCGATTTTTAGATGTTTTTACATTTTTGGATACCCTTTTCGTCATAATGAAATTCCCAATTTACGATTTTTTCTATTCTTGGGTTGAAAGATATTGCAGTTTTAGTTTCTCAGATTTGCACCTGAAAAATCTTCTGAGTTAGATTTGAGGCACTTAGAGTTCCCGAATAGGCCTTGAAACTTTCCGAAATCTGCATAGCCGATTTCAAGTGCATTATTGACTTCAAGACCTTTCCAACGGTTCAAACGGTTCACGAATCAGAGTCCGGATCAAAAGTTATGGCCCCGGGAAGTTGGCGCACTTTCTAGAAGATACAATTGCAAGTGTTTTTGAAATTTGAACTTCAAGTTGTAATTTTTGGCGCCAAACCACCTAAACTCAAATTTGAATGTTGTTTTGGCTCCAAACTAAAGAGGAGCTCTATTTATGGGTGGGTTTCTAATTTTTGGGTAACTTTTTGGGGACAAGCTCACATATTGCGAAAAGGTGATTCTGTAGCTTTCTATAACTTGCATGTGTTATAGAACTTGGGGATTTGAGATCCTCTGCATGTAAGAAGCTCCATTTTCTGAGTAATAAAATTATTCTCTTGTTTGTGGGTTATTTTCTAAGTCTCGGGCTGCGCCCTCATCATAAAAGATATAGGAACTTACAAATGCCTCATTTTTCGCTTCCAATATGATAGACATAAACTCTCTCAACAGACATAGATTTCACCCTCTCAATCGTTTTTGTACATTTTACAATGGTTTAATCTCTGTTGTTCCTTATCGATGAATGTTTTTATGGGTTAATCTCTGTTTTTGCAATTTTCTCATTGGCTTTTGATATTTTAATCATGGTTTTGTATTTTTTCAATCCAAATTAATTGTGTGTTTATGAAATAGTGATAGACATTGAAAGATGTCTATCCATTCAAGATATGTTTGATGTACCGTGGATGTTTTGATGCATGTACATCATGCATGTAATTTGAGTAAATGAATAAACAACACAAATAATCCTTTGCTTGACAGACTTAAAGCTTCACAACATAAGCCATTAATGATGCTTGCACTTCATTCTATTCACTATAAATGAAGATTAGGAAATAGTAAATGCACAATTTCCTCGTTAAAACGCCATGCGTCGACAAAAACATTGGGCACGAAGACATGACTATATCAAAGAACATTACAAAGTCATGAAACATTTCCAATAGCAACAAAACATTAGGAATTGGTTAAATTAATTAGAATAATTAAATTAATTACAAAAATACAAAACCATGAGGAAAATACCAACAACCAATGAGAAAATTGCAAAAAAATGCCAAAATTCTCTATTAATAAAATAATCCCATAAAATATAGCGAGCTTCTCATTGTTGCATAGCAAATTGCAATAGGCTTATTTATTGCTATTTTTTTGTTGCTATAGACATGTTTTGACTGCAAATGTTTGTGGATAGGTGGTGTTGTTCATAGTATTTCACATGCCTTGTCAAAAACTGGTGCTAATGCTAAGTGTTGGAAATTGGAATGCATTGTTATACAAATTTTAATTTAATACAAATCATTGTTACCTCATTTCCACCTAATTCAAAATTGATCATTGTTGGAGACTTTAACATTGAAATGTTACAATCCGCAAGAACAAAATAACTTCTTGAATTTATGCAACAACAAAAAATGTCACTCATTGTTGACAAGCGAACAATACATGGAAGCAGTTTGTTGGATCACTTTTGGATACATGACATCGAAATTACTATTGTCAAGTTTACAATACTAGATACATATTAGTTAGACCACTTTGCAATATCCCTTCAATTCTAGTCTGACGGAATAGAATTCTAATCTCTTGGCACTTGTTTCCATGTATTCACACTGGCTTAAATTCTATTATACATTCATTTGGACAACATAGTATATAGTTTTTCAAGAGGAACTATTTACTATTGTAAGGTAGGGGGACCAACCACACCAAGGCTCTAGGTCGTGGAGAGTCGAGAGCGGAGGGCTACCCTAACTTACCTTAAGCTAAGCGAGTGTTTAGGTCAAGGATAGAGAATGAAGATCTCTCTCAAGTGCTTGTCACTCTATTGATTTGAATACTTGGGTAAGACTAGATGAGCCAATTTTTGGAATCTGAACTGCACCTTAGACAACTCTCTGCTCGAGGATGGCAGTGCAGGTCAAGGACGACAACACGGCACGCTGGCATCTCTCTGAGGCGCTGGTGTTTGTACGACCAAAAAGTGGAAAAGTACAGTCTTGATTATCGAAAAACCTACTTACAGTCTAGCTAATAAAGTTTAACAAAATGAACATAATAATGAAGTACAATGAATGATTATAAAGATGATAAGGAGATGGAGAAAATGAAGGTGACAAGGATCAACTCACTAAATGTCCAGCTCACTAGCAAGCTCCATGCACACGTACACCTACACACAGCCAAGAAAGGAAAAATGTTGGGGTTGTATAGGGGTTTGCCTCAATCAAACCCCCACTTTGGTGTTTCCACATCCACAAACAACCAAGAAAACCACAAGATAGAAAATGTGATAAAGGAAATAGAAAGAAAGAGTATGAACACTATGAAAGACACAATGCTACTCTATCGAACCACAACAAAAGAAGGATAGTGAAGCAATACCACCTCCACCCAAAGGCACTCAAGGCCAATGAAGGGAGAATACAAGACTACAATCTTGGCAAAGTCGACACGGTCGTAGCAGTGACGGAGGAGGTTTCACAAGACTCCAAAATCGTAACTTCTATGGTAACACAACACATTCTTAGTGAAGTTGATGGAGCAAAAAACTACTAAGTAATGCTCAAGAGATGCAAAAGGGGTGGAAGAGAGATCAAGTGAATGTTTAGAATTGTGAAGAAGTTGGAATGGCTATGAAAAATATGCATTTGAAGGGAGATTAGGAGGGAAAGAGTTGTTTTTGGGCTGGTTGATCGGCACAAAGGCATTACACTTCATGCCCAATGGAGAACATAATATCCCTGCGAACTCCAGAGGTAGGAATATGTTAGTGACAACAGTGCGCCACGTAGATTTCTGCACACTGCACTCGTGTCCCCAACAAAAAATCCCCCACCAACACAAAAGACAAGCACCAAGTGGATGCGAGGTAGATGGATGATGTGAAATTTCATAGCCAGGTTTGATTTTCTAAGGTGGAGGGATGCAAAAGGGGAATTTGCAAGATGGGTGCAAATTCACTCCTATACAAGTATCAACATTCTCTCTACAATGTGCTATTATCATTGCTCCCCACTACTGCAAAAAACCAACGTGCAATTTTTTGTAAGTATAAAAGAATTGTTGGATTAATTTTTCTTCATGCTAGTCATGCCTCTAATCAGAATACTTATTTTTCCACTATTCTACCTATGTAGATCTCAGCTTTGCTATTGTTCCTGGTGAGGACTTCCAGTCATGCTCTTGTAAACTTCTCATATGATTATGTTGTTGCAAATGGTCCTATATACTTGTTTTGAAATAGGTATGTTATCATGCATAATATTACTAAACCTTTGCACATTATATGTTTCTTCATTACAAACAAATTACAAAGTCAAGATTGTTATGAATTACAAAACTAACTTCAAGCAGATCTAGATAATATTTAATATATGTATATGAAATTTTCAAATTGATTATATAACTTTTGTTGAGTACTATCTTATTTTTCATTTATATTGTCCGTTGTATATGCTATAAGCTTTCTATGTCATTGCTTGTGTTTTCAACCCATGCAGGTTTCAACTTTGGCTATTATTTTGAGAGAACACTATCAATCATACTCTTGGAAATATCTCACATGATTATGTTGTTACAAATCACTAGACAATTGTTTTGAAATAAGTATGTTATTATGCAAAATATTACAACTTTGCACACCATACATTTCTTCATTACAAACAAATCACAAAGTCAAAATTATTATGTATCACAAAACTAGCTTGAAGCAGATCCATATAATATTTATTCTATGGATATGAAATTTTTAAATTGATGGCTACAAGGCGCACATGTCTTACTAGTTCATAGAACATATATTTTTACATTTTCCAACCTATGGCATAACATTCAGACCATCTACAAATAGGTAAATGCTTAACAGTTGACACCAGCAAACTTCAAAACCATATTAGATCTCATTAATGTTTGTAGTGTAGGAAAATGTATACCCTTGCATTTTCACACTTGTTTGGGTCCACCTTGCTTTTTTTATCCTTATTTATGTCTTAATTGGTCCTATTTTGCATCCACAAGCTTAATAAACTATATCCTTTTATGGCTAATCTCAACAAACATCAATGGATAAATGATAATTTAATGATTATATCTGAGTGTTCCTAATTTTTGGGTCGGGACTAAGATGCCACCTAGGGCATATTTATCCCCCAAAGGTCTTGGGACCTTGATTTCAAGTGTTCCTTAAAGAGGCCCCTTTTTTGGAGTCTGTGCCCTGAGTTTCATGCCTCACAACTAAGACACTACCTATGGAATCTTAGTCCTGCTTAAGGTACTTTTAGGATTTAATTTCAAATCTTGACAGGATTTACCCTCCTTTAATTAATGAATTCATATGTCGGCTTGTTGTGGTGTAATTTCAGGATATTAAGCATGGATAAGTATAAATACAAGGTTCCTTCTCTCATTTTCATATAACAAGATATCTAAGCAATCTAAGCATTCAAGAGCAATCCATCAAGCATTTGGAGCCATCATCAAGATTCAAGCATCATATCAAAGATCTTCTTACATCGTGTGTGTTTTTGTGCTAACATTTGTGATGTAGGGTTTTGATTCAAGCGAACAATTCAAGTTCATATCTATCAAGCATTTCTTTGATTCAAGATCCATATCCAAGCTAGCGATTGCACACAAGTTTGCAAACTTTATAGCAAGGGTTTGGTGAGTTGCAACATACACTACAACAAAACAAGCAATTAGGACCTAAAATAGAGTCAGAATTTAATGCATTTTGAGTTCATGAATTGGACACTTCTATCGGCGCAAAACTCGATGCCAAATTACATTTCACTTTGGCGTCGGGTTTAACGTTGGATTTAGTGTCGGGTTTAGCATCAAATTTAGCACCGACTTTTGAAGCTTCCAGTTTGGCTTATGATTTTTCTTTTGGTTTTGCTTCTTGTGTTGCTTCCATGTCTGTTTCCAGTTTTGCTTCCAATGTTGCTTCTAAGTTTGCTTCCAGTTTTACTTCTTGTGTTGCTTCCAGGTTTGCTTCCATTTTTGCTTCTAGTGTTGCTTCTAGGTTTGCTTCTAGTTTTGCTTCTTGTGTTGCTTCTTGTGTTGCTTCTAGGTTTGCTTCCAGTGTTGCTTCTAGGTTTGCTTCCAATTTGGCTTCCAATTTTGCTTCTATTTTTGTATCAATTTTGCTTCCATTTTTCTTCCAATTTTGCTTCTGATATAACATCGCTTGTTGCATCTAGCTTTACTTCCATTTTTGCGTCTTTTGTTTCTTCTAATATGGCTTCTATTATTGCATCTTTTGTTGCTTCTAAAATTGCTTCCATTATTACGTCTTTGTTTTCTATCTGAATTGCTTTTGTTTTTGCTTCCTAGATAACACCAAGTTTTGCTTCTAAGATTGCTTCTAGTTTGACTTCCATTATTGCTTCTTTTTTTGCTTCTAAAAATGCTTCTTGTTTTGCTTTCATTTATTAATTTAATATGTTTTATTTCAATTTAATTAGTTAAATATATCATGCATCTTAAATAACTCATATGATTATAGAGTAAGTAATTTAATTATTTAGCTCATATGATTAAATAACAAGATAATTATTATAACATGATCATCATCTATAATTAAAAAAAGTGAGTCAAATATCTATAATTTAATTGAATTTGACAACATTCATCCTGTGCAGTAAATTAAAATCATCATACGTAATAAATATCCATCCAAAAATGATCAACCACTTTCAATATATATAAATTGACAAGTCAATACCGATAAGATCATCATCATATATAACTAAAACAAGTGAAAGTCAAATATGCTAGTAGGTCAATAACATGTCAAAATGATACATGTTCAACAATCGACATAATTCAAAATGATACATGTACAAATGATATAAGTAAAAATGATAAATTATGTAACTCAAAATGATACAAGTCAAGATGATATATGTCCAAATGATATAAGTCAAAATGATACATGTCAATATGATACAACTCAATAATACGGTACTACAGGCCATGAAAATGATACATATCATAGTAACCATGAAAAGAGGCATCATAACAATATATCAACAATGATCCATGATGCAATTTATATGATCATGAATTTCACTGGCTACTACCAGCAATTGCCTTATCATCATCATCACCATTGTGATCATCATCATCATGATCATCATCATCGGCATCGTCATTGTCATCGGCCTCGGTGTCTTCTATATCTGTGTCATCATCATCCTCTACCATGTGATCTATACCAGAGCCAACATTTTTTGGATCTATATCATGATGAGGATCATCTTGATCTTATGGAAGACCCGTGTTCAGCAAAAAACAAATATTTAAAATAAAAATTTATTATTTATTTCATGCAATAATTTATTTTTCTATTATATATCTAATATTACAACATATTAAATGAAACCATAATCATATTACATCATATCAAAGTGCACATACCATAATAAAATTTCAAAAAAGTTATAGCTAATATGTCATTCCAATGATGTAAAACATGCAACAATTCTAATAAACATTAGTAAAATATGCCAGCATTTGGTGGAAGAGGAAGAAAGATGACCGAAACTCTAGAGGCCCACCATAATGGATTTCGATATTCAACCATGAGAGTAGAAGAGAGAGTTGATATCATGTATCAAAACATTAAGCATGCATTCTTCCAGTCAGCGGCATAACCATATCATGGCGTGGACCAAGAAGACCAAGGATGTCCAATTTTATGCAGAGGTAATGGATGTGGTCCAAACTTTAGGAGGGGCAAGAAGGTCAATGTATGAGGGACAGGGAAAATAAAATTAATGTAGAGTTTCAAGGATTTGTCAAGCGAGTAACAGAGCTATGGGAGCAACCTCATCTAAAAGATTTTGAACTAGAGTTTGATATACCATTTAGAGAGCTTGGTTTTCATGGAGTTCCTTTCAAAGCATTTTCTTTTAATGTTCTTATGGTAAACTGTTTGGTAGAGTTGGTGGAATTACTTTTGTAATACCCTTTCCGAGATTTGATTAAAATTCAACCGAAAAATAAATAAATAAGACAAATAACTAAAAAATTAAGTTATTCAAAGTTAACGTGGGATACCAAGCTCACACCATTGAACAAGAAATTACATTTGTAAGTTAGGTTTTTCCATATATTAAGTCAGTAATTAAGCTTTAGAAGAAATCAATCAAACAAAATAATATTTGAATAGAAAGAAAATATTTAAAGTCAGATTACATTAAGAAAAACTTGATAATGAACGATGTTATAACTAGCACTTGCACCAGGAGGGGTGCAAGGGTTACGCCGATAGAAAACTATATTCTTATTATGTACCAATGTGGCATAAATAAAATTTTAAATGAAACTACAATGAGATTGTATGAATTATTTGTGTTATAGCAAATGACAAAATTTTGTTACAATATTTCTACAAGATACACAAGGAAATTTAATCTTGCTGATATAGTTATTTTTTTATGAAAGTTCTTTTTACCCTTTCTTGAGAAAGAAATGGGATGCTAAATGCAAACAAACATAACACATAGTATAAGCTAAACGTGATTACTTTGAGAACCCCTTCAAAAATAGAAAACCAAATTATTTCGAGTCAAGAAAATTATTGTTGGTGGCTGCAATAAAATACCAATCGAAGTTAAGTTGACAACTGCAAATCAATGGAGATAATATCACAACTTAAGCACACCCATGGGAAGTTACAACAACAAACTTTTCACACAAAGTATGCAGATAATACACATTTCATTCTTTTAATTCTCTTTTGTGGCAATTAAAAACAATCCCCAATTTGATGAAATAGTGTCATAAGCTAACTACTTCCAAGAAAATGTTAAAAAACTACAGCAGAGGCAAGCCCCGTGCAATTTCTCAATTTGCTGCATAGTATAGATTATCCAACTGCTCCAAATTTCAGCTTTATGCTTCACCCCCACTGCTGCCCAAACACAGCTGAACAATATTGAAATATCTCACTATGTTTTACAGGCATTGCAAGACAATTAGACGTAGCTCCACTTCAAGAACCATGAACATTGAACCCATCTAATTAACCAGCCCAATATATATTATGGGCTACTTATTACCTATGAAGAAAATAGTGATATGTATTGTTACCCTCACCTATATTCACTAAAGATTGATCTTATAATACCAAGTTCTTTCTTGTCTTTTGTCTTTTCATGATTCTGAATGTCTGCAATGGTTTTACACTGGACATTTAATTTTAGATTTCCAGGTGTATTAATGTCATATTTTCAACCAATAATCCAAGTCTTTGTGTTGACCTTTATGTGTCATAAATTGGTTATGGTTAAAGGAATCCCTGGGCAATGATGGGAAGTACATATCAATTGTCTGTAACACATATAATGCTTAAAATATAAAATTCAATAATATATCAAGCCTGAATGGCATTTTTAAAATTTTATGATAAAAAGGCACCAAAAAATTTGGTGTCATCAATTTAGTTTATAATAAGAGATGCAAATGACAAACAAAGGACACAAGCAACAAGCATTAAGCCAACACTTGACAATGTCAAGAGGGAAACACTGCCAAGTACCACATTCACAATGCTTGCATCTTCAACTGTCAATACTTTATGTGGATTATCTTTCAAATCCTCTACAACTCATCGAAGCACTACAGTCTTAGTAACATAGAATCCTGCCTCACACCATATTTCAAACATCAATATACATATCAAGAATCAGCAAGGGCCATAGAAATCGAAAGCATAAGATAAAACCCTTGGGCATAATCAAAAGCAATAAAACATAAAAATTACTTAAGGTGAAGCAATTATAGACAAAATTTCCCTTGGCAGTGTGACACTATATAAGAAATGAATTACACTATTATAAACTACAAAGCATTTTTTGAACTAACTGTTAAGGAACTTTTTAGCTTAAGCCACATCTATCACACACAGCATTTCCATCAGCGCTATGTATCAAGTGAACTACATTACTGCAGCATTCTTGGACCAAGGATTATGAAGCTTTTAACTAGAATTTGAAAGAAGAACTACACCTTGGGTATGGCATCTAAGTGAATCTTCCATCAAGAAAGAAAAATTGACTTAATAAAAAAAAATGAAATACAGTTCAATGTTCCAAGGGACATATTCCACCAACACCTCCCCCTCAAAAAAAAACCTGCCATTTTTTGGACAGGAACATCCCAAGGTGCAGAGATGCCAAAAAAACACCCCCCTACCGCCCCCCATTGCCACCAGCAGGGAGGAGATGTTCCTGGGACATTTCCATCAAAAAGAGGATGTTTCCAAGATACTTTCTAGGGCATCCCTAGGCCAGCTCAGGTACTTCTACAAGTCTCTTGAATGCCCTCGAAACTGCCTGTTGTCTCTATAATTTCTCTATGTCATGATAACGATTTTGATTAGCTCAAAGCTTTGAATAGACAAAACAACATGATGGCACATGCAAATTGTTGGCCTTGGAAGAAAGAAGGAATAGTTAGAGGGTATTGGAGGCAAAATAGACTATTGAAACAACTGTTATTAATTTTATTTATCCAGATGTACACTCTCTTATCTTAGCTAAAGGAAGTTGCTGGTAAAATATTTTAAAAGATTCAAGAATGACAATACTCCTCTCTTCAACTATGTAGCCTTCGTCACTTAGATCAATCAAATTCTCTGGCTCCACCATTAGTTCTCTGAAAAATGAAGATTTGGTCAGAAATAGTGAGGACTTGTTTTTGGAAAAACATTGAGAACATGGTGACAAAATTATAAAAGATGACAAATGCCAAGAAGTCCATGTGGTCTCGATGCGATTAATTTGGGCTTGGTGGCAGGGCCCAGACAATTTGTGATTTATATATAGCAGGCCAATTCAAACTAGAAACGGAGCAGTGACAACACACACACGTTTGGATGAAGAGAAGCAGTGCCAACTTTTGGGCCCGCTCATTAATTTAACTCTTCCATCTTTAAAATTAAGTGCACAAAGTCTCTGCAACTTGTAAAGCAAACATTCTTGGACATCGTAGTTTTCTCTAGGCTCAAAATCTCGAAATTTTGCTCTTCGTGCATTCTGAAACATCTCTCCAAAATAAACCACAATAAAGTATACTCTCTGAATAGATTACATATCCTACTGAGATTGCTTTAGTTGCATGATTGCATCTGTAGATTATTGTGATACCATTTCTTCAGTTATAAGAGTTACTTTAATTAGGGTGATACTCACGATTGGAGTAACATTAGATAAGCATGTTTGTCAGTTGGAGGTAACAAATACTCTATAAAATGATTGTTTGGAAGAGAACATCCTCGTGGGGCAACTAGGAGGCTACATAGAATAAGGTGAAGATAATTGAGTATGTAGATTGTGCGATTGTGGAAGCTTACTAGTTAAATGGTTTGAAGTAATCCTCAAGATTTATAGAGTCTATCTTGGTAGTTACAAATACTGGATAAAAGATTTTCAGCGGAGATGAATATGCAGTTTTGCAAAAGAATATTTCCATAAGATTAGAATGGTGTGGACATTCATTGCTGTCTAAGCCAAGGCAACAAACAGCTAGAATAGGAGCATATATAGCCAAATGCTAAGAGGAAGTACCAAAATATTCATATTATGTGCTCAACGAACAACATTATTTTAGGTATATTGCCATATTCAGCTTAACTTACCAAATAATGCAATAGAGCAGTCAATTGAGAGGCCATTATTTAGACTTCATCTAAGTAACAATGAAACTGCAACATTGTTTATGGGTATAGCTTAGATCAAAGGAAAAGACATCAAATAGGAGAAACATACTAACCAGAGTGAACCTCCACAAGTCCAATCAAAATGCAGAGTGCGAGTAGTTGGGCAGGCTTTATTGAAAACAATTGGCCAGATGATCACCAATCTGTAAAAAATGAAAATATTCAAAAAGTTGAAGATTTTTCATAGGGACCCCTAGCAGTGGCACCCATTAATTCGTTAAGGTGATATGTGGCCATTAACGGATTTCTCTGATTGAATTAATTAAGTGGGCCTCACTATTTACATCAGACAGAAAGCAGGGTCGACTTGATGGTGACACAAACATCTAGATTTGGCGGAGCTTTGATCTTGAATAAAATATAGTGACAGTTGAAAAATACAGCGATTATTATATAATAGAAATATTTGTATTGAATATGTCTGTATCAGTGTCAGTAAATGTACTGCAGAGTAGAAGTTCAGTTGATTTGCAAGCACAAGAAACTTCAGTTAATTATTTTCCTCTAGCTGAGCGGCTGTAGGGAGATTGCTTTTGGTTCGTCTCATTTTAATTGTGTTGTGCTGTCAACAATGCCAATGAGGAAAAATACAAAGTTTGCAGGGAAAACTTACAAAGCCCTACCATAGGAAAATGAAATTAAAATGAGACGAACCAAAAACAATCTCCCTACAACCGCTCAGCTAGAGGAAAATATACATATTAGCTTAAGAAACTAATGAGAGCTGACAGATAAAACGCGAAAAAGAATATCAATCCCAACAACGAGCTAGACCCATGAAATAAAACACGAAAAATAAACCATGGCAGACGCTAAGGGTTTTTCGAAAACAAAAATTGCTGAAACCAGAATGACTTACCTCAAGATTCTGCACAAATTGTGTTGTGCTATCAAAAATATGATGAGGAAAAATGGGCAGACTTTGCAAGAAGCCCTACCGTTGCTGACCAACCAAAACCAATCTCCCTACAGCTGCTGCTTCAATATATTTTGTTGTATGGCAAAGTGGATTTGAAACTATCGGGGTTTCAGGTCCATGTGGTATTGTATTGACAGATTATATGACAAGGATGAATAAAGTTGTGAGGAGCAGGGGCGAATAAAGCTGTGGGAAGCAAGCCGATTAAAATTTGCTTTCACGCATACGCTGATAAATGAGATATGATCAGATATTTGATTCTATCTCACGACAATTCAAAACTAGTAGGTAGTTTAACAGCAACCCACTAAGTGGTTACCGGCGTGAGACAGGTTTCAGGAGAAAGTTCCTACAATATATATAGCCTATCGGCTAAAAACATATGCCCCCAATCTTACTTGAACCCGATCTAGAAGAGCAAGAAAACCAAAATCTGTTAGATTTAAACTGCAAAGAAAAAATGGCAAAGTTTGCAGGAAAAATATTTTGAAACCAACTCCTCCGACCCACCCCGCTTAGGCTCTAAAAATATTGGGGTTTTAGGGCTAGAAAAACAATATTTGACGCGTCACTAAAATCAATCTTTGTTTTCAGGCAAAGAAGTAGCAGTAAATCACGATCGAAATACATTACCTGTCGGAACACCAAACAACTTCCAAAACTTGTTTCACGAGAGTGGTTACAGCGTGAGACAGGTTTTGTCTCAAAGTTCCTACAATATATATAGCCTATCGGCTAAATATCCAGAACATTCTTTAACTGTTACCACAAGTACACTTATGTTATGCACCCCTTTTTTGATGACCCGTAGCATTTAATAATAGTAATGCTGCTAAAAGAAGAATATACCTACTTTACATAGACAAATATTACACATAAATAATAATAAATAAGATGCTGCAAAAAAACATAGAAGAATTTTTTTTTATTTGCGAAATGTTGATTTTCTAATGCTCGTGATACACTTCAGTAGAGATAATCATATGTACAAGTATATAAATATACCTTAATCCACATATATACAAATAGACACAGCAGTTTGAGACTCGATTTATAAATGCATGGGACACAACTTGCATTCTGTATCAAAGTATTCTTTATCCAGCCAAAGTATAATTCTATCCTAATTCTATCCCGTTGTTTATTTGTTGTCAGGACGGCGGATTTATTGAGTAAATCCAGTTCAACTTTTTGTTTAGGAACAGCAGGACCAACCCGTAAGTCGCGATTGTACAGCTTGTATCCAAAACGATTGGCATTCTAAACAAAACTAATTTTTGCGTGCTTCCCAGCGAAACACATACGTTTCAAAAATGTTTATTCTTTTGAAAGACTCTAGATTTTTAATAATTTCTTTATATACGTTGTAATCATTTTGTGGAACACGAAGTTTTTAAAACGCAATAAAGCATTACTGTTACAGCATTAACTATCAGAACAAGGCTCCACGCGTACGCAGTCAGCAAGGAAATCTTTAGAAACCAGCGACAAAAACTCACTGCTGGGCATAGTATTGATTTACTTCCCCCAATTCCTATCAAGCGACCAAAAATAACGAATTTTAACGGGACTAACATGGTGAACACAACATTGGACGGTTATGACCGGAGGGCAAACATAAAGAGTAATCCCAATGACATTGCAAGGCACAAAAAGTCTGATTGGAAAGCTAAGGAATTTCAGAAGGTAACGGAAACAATTTAAGGAAAAAGTTCAAGTTTGGACCGTGCCAAAGAGTGATATTCAATCGACCCCAACAAGCAAGGAGAATGCTATTCAGCTGTGGAATCCTTATGGTGGTTAGCCATCAGAGGGTAAGGACGAGAGTTCCTTCTACATACCAAGGAGTAATCTAAAACCGTGAGCAACAAGGATTTAGTTTGAAACAATCTAAATGGGACCCTGCATGCAGCACGTTACAATCTGAATCTCTTAAATCAAACAATAGATGCCCATTTAAATTAAGAAAAACATATAACATAGATGTTAATAGATGTTTACATTGCTTGTCAGAAAATTCAGAGATATCGGATCAAAACGATTAAGAAACAAAGTATCAGCATCATCTTATCCTATTCGCTGTAAAGCACAATATTAGGAATCCAAACTGTTTACATTTGTAAATAACACATAATCCCAAGTTTTATAGACTGAGGGACTAAGAGTATACTTTAGCTCATTTATTCAGGTTAACAACTATTTATCCAATATGATTCCTTTTGGAGACAGAAATAATTGATGACAGATTTTGAAATTTTATGCATCAGTATTGCATATCAGGAAGAAAGTTTTCCTTTACATGGAATTAAAATCTGAATACTAATTAACCTTTGCCAGCAACAGGGACACTCTTTTAAATCTACAAAACTGATCATATTAAATCAATGATATACAGAGAATTTTTCTTCTAATCCCAATATTCTTCAGCTTCAGATCATTCGCTGAACCTGCAACATAGGATTGAGCAGCCCAGTTCTGCTCTCCACCCAACCGTCCGTTGGACAAATGTGTCCACCCCCGAGCAGGAGGCAAAGTCCAGAACAAATAACAGAAGATAAAATAACATATAACTTTACAACACAAATACAGAGCAAGATCACAATTACAGAAACATACTCACTAAGAACCCACACCCGGGGCTCTTCAAAGGGGAGAAGGGGGATTCCCTTCCCTCTTGGGGAAACACAATTAACAACTCATTTAGTTCTATATTCATTTACAACAACAACACTTCACAATCGGAAAACATAAATCATATCTCCTTCCCAGCCAACCATACTCCTTCCATCTTTCCACCCAAAACCCCCATTTCACAATTCCACCATTTTTATATTTCCGAAATCTGTATCATGTCCCCAAGAGAGGCTCTGCACCCTCCTCAACCCCACACGAAGGAGTCTCTGCACCCTCCTCAACCCCACACGAAGGAGGCTCGCAGCCTGCAGGCGAGATCAGCTCTTTAATCTCACACACAAATCCATAACACCAACCAAACAACATAAAATGTAAAACACAAAAAAAATACAACGCAGTTGTAATATTCCAATCATTCAACATGACTATCAAAAATCTTAACAGAGGAACAATCCTACCTCGACTATCCACGTTAGGATCAGCCCAATCCAAGAAAACCTTCTAACTTTTTCTCCTATCCAACTTTTTCCGAATCCAACTAGAAAAAACAACAATTATTTTTTTTTACAAGAAAAACAACAAATTTTCAAAAAGCAAAGGTCAGGAATGGGAGAGCTCAACACTCCCAACCATAAATTAACTTCCCCAACTCTTCCACTTCCAGTTGAAATGAAAGAGTTTATAAATTATAATTAAAACATATTCATCAATAATAAAATAAAAATCAAATAACTTCCAACATCCAATCCCTTTCCTTGCTCGCAAAATTTAAATAAATCAATAAAAGAACTCAAATAATTTCCCAAACATATGGACTTTGCCCCCACTATTAAGGACCGGGGCCTACACCACTCAATAAAAACATTAGTACCTTTTTGGGAATAAAAATCAAGATACAATATATACAACCATGAAAATTTTCATAGCATCATTAAATCCACCATATATAAATTTAAAACCATCTACTATTGCAGAATTAAACATTTATCTAAACTTTTACATATTCAATACCATATTAACTAAATGAGCATAATGCGATATCCAAAAAGGCATGTTATCAAAAATACATCACATCATCCACAACCAATAAATGTCTAGATATGCATATTTAATCTATAATTCCACAAATTAAAAATAGCAATATCCATGTCTCAACTCCACAACACATAAACCAAAAATCTCAAGCATAGTACTAGCCTAGTCCTACAACTTTTCTTAGTAATCACTATTAGTGAGACTAAGATTGTTAACCTTGAGAGAGTAGGACTTGGGCAAAAGGCATTTGATATGGCTATTGTTTTCATAGACTTCAAGCAGGATGTACTCCACATTGACACCATTCCTCAATCTTCACTTGATGGCATCAAGGAATGGCTGAACTCCATGGATATAAAGTATTATGAAAGCAAAATGAACTTGAACTAGCAACCAATTTTGAAGACTATTACTAATGATCTAGATAAATTTATTGAAGATGGTGGTTGGGAGTTTTTGAATATGGAAGCTAGTGATCAGAGCTAGGAAGACCATGCCAATAAATACAACAATTTGAATGATGGATTGTGACCTCAAGTTAGAGACAAAGCGTGACATATATTTGGATGATACAATTTTATAGGTTCTTCAAAGCAACTCAATTCCAAGAATGTTAAATTTGTTATCTCAGTCATATATCAACAACAAAAGGTTCAACAACCTATCATGGAAAATTTCCATATATACCAAGAAAGAATAATTGCATGACAAATTAATTATAGTCAAGCAAACGAGGAATTATTATCTTACCTAAGGATAGTCATGGACCCAAAAAGGATTGTCATAAGGTTATTGAGATGTCATAAAAATCCACATGATTTGACATAACTGTACAAAAGGACAATCATCACACCTAGATCTTGATATTTAAACTCATAGAACTATCAGCAACAACACAATTTTTTTGTCATCACATACATCAAAAATAGCCATAAAATTGCTTGAGTAAGGGCAATAAATGGATAGTCATCAGGATCAAAGGTTACTCATCAAGTCACTATGACTGCGATTATCCTGAAGGGATATGTTGGTTTGAGCTCATTAGTGATTGTCATAGAGACGGGATGATGTAGTATTGCATGAATTGGTACTAGGATTGTCACAAACCTTGAAGTACACTCTAATCTATTTTGCAAAGAATTTTTCATGCATACTCTAGTGATAAATGGTTGAATTGAGTGGGGTTGCCAATGGCAACACCCAAATTGATTGAGGATAGGTTATTAGCTTTGATCTAACCTAGATAAGATAAGGGATGGAAATGAAAATGTTATATTTTTTATTCTAACCATTTTTGGTTTCTATTTCTGATTGGTAATTGAGGGGAATTTGATACTTCTATCATAATCTTAATTAATGCTTAACATTAACTATAGCAAAGAGGAGCTTGTCAAACAATCAGAATGAAGATACAAAATGATTGACTTTAGAGTTGATCTTGCACATATTATATTTATATTTGTGAACTAAATATGAAACACCAATGAATCCTACGTTAGTCAATTTGGAGACAAACTTAAACTAACAGACATATGTAAATTGAAAGCTCTAAATACTTCCTACTAATATCAATATGATAAAGATACAATACATAAACGTAGACTGTAATATGTTTGCTAGATCCTATGGCTATAAGCATTCCTAAATTACACGTCTATCATATAATATAGGCTATTGTGCAAAATGTAATATTAATTATAATATGAAACAAAATATAAAAAAAGAACAAAATATGAAACAAAGCAACTAAAAAGACAACCAAGATAATTTGTATCCTACAAAATGGTACACAATATAATTGTTGACTATATTGAGTAATGACAATCAATCATAAGTTACAATAAAGGCCCAAATGAAAACTATATATATGCAGTTACCATTGAATTAAAAACTCTGGATAAGCTGAGAATGGGATAAGAGCACGTGTTATAGTTCCTGATGAATTTCTCATTTGCAAGGAATACACAATCATAATGGGGCAGTAAAGTGGCCTGATTACATCCTGGTTATAGCCTACTATGTGTGAAGGATTTTGAGGTTAAACCATTGATGACATTGTTTCTAGCAACACACTACTTTGGCACAAAAATGCATCCTATCAAGTGGTGGGGACACCAAATTTAATTGTACATTATGGTGGAAAATTTTGCATAAGAATAGAAGTCCTATAACAAGTCCATTGAGAAGTGTGATGTTTCAGAGCAGGGTTCAATCGTGCCAATGTATCTCCCCTATAGTTGTGGTTACCAAGTACTGTTCAACCACGTCAAATCCAAATTGGACTCAATCAATTTCAAACTTAAATTGGCTCAGAACAAAGTCTGCATGCTTCAATATGAGTTTAAAGAGAGAAAACTACTAATAAACTATAAATCCACCTAGAAACTTCTTTTCTTGATTATTTAACTCAATAAAATCAATAATAGTCAGGGTACAAGGACTGTTTTGCAAAGTTCACCAAAAACTAGTATAATCAAAGTATAAAATTTCCTGAAGAACTATTCTCTATATGCTTCAATATGAGTTTAAAGAGAGAAAATTGCCAATAAACTATAAAGCCACCTAGAAACTTCTTATCTTGATTATTTAGCTCAACAAAAACAATAATAATTAGGGTACAAGGATTGTTTTGCAAAGGTCACTTAAAAATAGTATAATCAAAGTACAAGATGTCTTGAAGAACTATTCCTTGTATGCTCAAGTATTGTTGCATGTCATAGCTTGCTTACAACCATAAATGTAAAACAGAGTTGTGCTTCAACCATCCCCATAGTACCATTTATACAAATACATTCATAGAATGAAGGAAAAAAGAATATTGCATCCTAAGATTACAGTGATATTAAGAAATGGAAAGAAAAAAGAATATTTGAGGCTCTAGTTAAGCAATCAAATTAATTTAAGAAACCAAGCAATTTTGTTTACTTTTGTTGAAAGATAATAAGGATGATAGAATAGGAATTTCTACCATCACTAACTTGAAATTGAAAGGCTAATATGAGGTTTTTTCATCTTTTCAAAAAGTCTTCTATGAGCCAAAAGGGTTGCCACCAAGAAGAGAGGTGGAGAAAACCCTACCTAAATCTCTTTTACCAAGCATTAGATTGTATGGGTAATCTCTTTTAGAAAGCAATGAGATCAAGAAACAACTTTAGGATATGCTTGAACAAGGGGTTATATACCCTAGTACTCCACCTTGCGGTTCATCCATTGTGATGATAGAAAAGAAAGATGGTTCTTGGAGGCTTTGTATTGACTACCAAGAACTAAAATCACCATTAAAAATAGATTTCCTCTTCTAAGGTTAGACTAATTGTTATACCAACTCTAACATGCAAAATATTCTACTAAGTTGGATCTTAAATTAATTTATCATCAGATGTGCATGAAAAAGAAGATACATGGAAGACTACATTTAAAACTAAGCAAGTACTTTATGAATTTTCAGTTCTTCCTTCTTATTTGTGTAATGCATTGGCTCCTTTATGAGACTTATGAATGATTTTCTAAGGGATATCATAGATAGTTGTGTGATTGTATGTCTAGATGACATCCTAATTTCCAATGCTATATGGGAAGAACATCTCATCCACATAAAACAAGTTTTGCAAAAATTAAAAAAGAAACCACCATGTAATATGAAAAATTGTGAAAAAAGAATCATCAATTTATGTAGTTCATGGACTACTTTTATAACACTTACATAGATAGTTGTGTCATTGTTTATCAAGATGAGATTCTATTTTTCTGTTGCAACCAAAGGTATTGTTGTGGATAAAATTTAAATCCAATGGTCTTTGCTAAACACTCAACATCCATAGATTGTGCAAATCAAATGGGCACCACGATTTTATAAGGTTTTGAGAGTGTTTTTAGAATGGAGAATAGTGAGATTGGCTGCATTGAAAAACTCAGCAAAGGTGGGGCTTGGTTTGGTGTCAAGAAAAGGTTTATAAAAGAATGGATCTTGTGTTTTTACATCACAGCCTTTGCCTTAGTAAATGAAATAAAGCTTGCTCAAGTTTTCATCAAGCCTTGACATTATAAAATAAGGCAAGCATACAGGTCAAATAAGCAATATGTTCTTGCATTAAAACAAACAAAAAGTCTATGTGAAGATATAGATTAAAGCTTTGGCTAAGTGAAACAAAAAGTAATTTAAGCTCATGGGTTAATGCATTAAGTAAAGATTCCCCGTGTGTAAACAAAGAATAAAATCATGTATTGTATTAAGGCTTTGCCTTAATTAAAATCATTTGAAAGGCTTTTCCATATTAAAACAATAGGGCTTGCATGTTAAATCTACATTGTTAATATATAAAGGATTAAGCCTATGGTTAATAAATAAGGTTTCATCTTAATAAAGCAAAAGGAACAGAGCTTGTGGGAAGTAAATGGATTTAGGAATTTTGTGTTGAAAACAAAGGAAGCAAACTTAAAAGAACTAAGCACTTCTTATTCATGTCTAACAGGAACCCCTAATAAATAAATAGGAAATCCACATGTATTCTCTCAACAAATTCAATAATAGAGAATTTACCCTAGTTTGCTCAGTAATCATACTATTTTGAAATATAAAAGGTAGGGCATATTCTCCAAAGAGGATTCAATATATGAACCAGAAACAACATTTATCTCGATCTCAAATTCAAATACAAATTTCTATAGATTAAGTTTTCCACTCTACAGTAATGACATAACTAAAATGCACATAACCAACTAAATTCTTACTAGATCCATATTTGTACCCATTTGCAGAAACTTCTTTTGAAGATCATCTTGCTATGAAATATACTTCAAAACATACTTAACCTATTAATATTGAGACCTTAAAATAATTTTGATGAAACAAGGAATGACAGAAGCTTGTTTGATAAAAATATAGGGGCGCGATTTTCTCTTAATGCATTGATCTATATGAAGACTCTAAAGATTAATCGAGTATCAAAAGGAGTAGTGAAAATTAGTGAAGGCGGAGAGAGAGAATTACCGATTAGAACCAAAAGGTGGGTTCCACAAAATGTTCTATGTTTGTAGAGAAAAAGAGGAGAGGATGATGATTAAGTACATGGGTAAGCACTGCATAGACTATTCTTCTATTGTTGAAGTCAGGGGAAACCATACAATTTGAATATTCTTCTCTTACAATTGGTGATGATTAACTTGTTTCAATACAATTGAATCACTTGACTCAAGTTTATTTATTCCCCTCCATTTGAGAGGCGTAGGCATTGTCCTTCTACTGTTGAAGTGGTGCCAACTTTATAACCTTATACTTAATGCATGATTTGGGTCAAAGAACCATTAGTATTTTATAACATCCAACTATAATTCTTTTAGTTTTTATATGGTTGAGGAACAGACTAATAAGTTGCTCTCCCCCTTCCATTCTCATAACCTATGTCAATCATTTCTAGTTGTCTTAAATATTCAAGGGCAAGTACTTTGGGTGTAACATATTTAGGGAGCGTGTATAATGTTCCCATGAATCCATATAGTCTAATGGTTGTTCTATCTTGGGTAAAGAACCAATCACCTTTCTTAGTATTCTTGAAAAGTATTCAAGACTTTGGAAGTCTTAGGAGATATTATCATGTAAGCAAGGTGATTGTTGGCTGCAAAAATTGTTCAATGAACATGTAATAATAGGAGGCCTTGTGAAGATATGGAATTGACACAATTATTGGATCATAACATTCTATGTGTGACACATTTTAGGTTGTAGGTGTAGATACAAGTGGTAATATTGATGCAAAATCATATATATTAAGAGGGGTCGGTATCTAAAATTTTTTATTGGCACAAAATTTGTCAACTATGAATGCATTTGCTCTTCTAGTAATGGGGTGAAGTCAAATCTCAAAGGGTTTTCATTTTGTATTCTCTAAAACATTTTTAGCACTGCCAAATGTTCAGGCCCTACTATTAAGTCCTTATCATGTCCTAGAAACCATGCTAACATACTAAAAACATGCATGCCAATCTCCATGTTGAATCGTGCTAACTACATTTTATTTTGTTCAAGTTGTCTACTAGGCCTATTAACATCTAGGTTTTGCATGAATATGGCATGGTCCCTAATTTGATCCCAATATTGGCATAACCAGTTCTAAGGGAAATTCCTAGTATTTTCATTATATTCCATGTAGATATCATAAACAAAATCATTAGTTCCCCATTTTCCTCTTATTGTCCTTGTTGAGGGTTCATGCTACATAGCACATGTGACAACAATCTCATAACATAGGTGAACAATGAGAACTAAGTGCCTAGGAAGAGAGGAGGTCCAAATTATATCAACACATCTATTTGTGACTTGTGCACCTTAATCATCAAATTTTTTTGTCTCTTTAGTGAAATTTTGCTTCCTTTCATTGTCTAGGGTTGGTTTTGGAGAGCATGGAATCACAAACTAAGTTTACATCATCTTGTACTATATCACTTATAGTATGCGAAAAGACACTAGGAGAAGAATATTTTGTTACCAGGTGATTAGGATGCATCATCATGAATGAAGAGTATGGTTGGTTCATGCCTAAACGTCCAAATTTCTACTAGTTGATGGTAGCTCTATTAGACCATTACCCCTTATAACTTTTCTTGACGTTCCCTGAGTTCTTGCTGCCATTCCACCACATTTATCTCTTGATGCTTTAGTTCTACTTTTTCCACTAGTGGTTTGCTTGGGTTTGAAAACTCGTTTCCTTTCTTTTACCTTCTGAATGTCTTCAATGCAAGATCTTTGAATTCTTTCCATTTAATAATCTCATTTGGAAACTTAATTATTTGGTAAATTATTTATACTTGCAAGTGCACTAGAACATAAGTGAAAATATGTTTTTGTGTTGTTTAAATGTGGTGGTGGTGAACAAGTAGTAGTAGACTGATGCCTTGATCAATTGGATGAATGAGTGAAGCATCAATCCTCACATACAAACACATGTGCAGGATAGAATATAGGAACTAGAAATGCATTCATCAATCATAATCTAGGGTCAATGATTGAACAAAAATATTCATTTATATAACCAAAAGCATACATAGCAAAGAATACTTTAGTAATCCATGAATAAACAAAGTGAGCCCATATATTGCATTAGAAAGATTAGAATCAAATACACTTTGATAATTTTTTGTAATTGTTGCATGCATCAACTAACTAATACAACACCAAGCAAGAAAATATTGCCTTAGGAACAAGTACGACATACCAATGCCCTAAATTTGCCTAGACACACATGAAGACACTTGTGTTATGAAGAGGCTCTACAATATGGCATCTTCCCTTGACCTATATCATATGTTTACATGAATAAACTAGGCTTGATCTACATTAGTTGATGCCCTAGAACATGTGTGATCAAAATGGAGAACAACTATGTAGCAAGGCATAACCCAAAACCAACCAACCCCCTTAGTATAGCATAGTTATACATATATGCCACTAAGGGTAGCTCTAAGGCTAAGAAATCAATCCAAGTGTCAACATTTGGAACACCAAAGCATTTACAATACCAATTCAAATTCAAATTTGGAAATAATTACATATGACAACACAATCTAAAGGGAACCCCCAAAATAGTTGACTCTAACAAAAAGAGGGCAAGAATACCCTAATGAACAAGTTCAAAAAACTTGCACACCATAATATCACATTGGGATCTTAGTTAACATTAATATCTATATTGGAACCACATAATGAAGTCCAAGACATGAACAAAGAGAACCATAATGGCCATATTGGGCATTAATCTCTCTGCAACCACCACTAAGCATAGTTAGCAAGGAATGGCCACTGCAACACTCCACTACATATAATAGCAAACCAAAATGAGTCCTTGGACCATCACACAAGGAGCATATTGAAATCACCCACCAATTGTGGCCACTTGTGTGATTAAAATCCCCATCACCTTTGAAAACCATCTACGAAGAGCCAAATTTTTTGCATAGGTACTTGAAAATGCATTGTGTAGGCACATTGAGTTAAACCATATAAGTTTGGTTTTGAACCAACAGTTTAGATCATGTTGGAGTGATGCACAATGGATTAACAACTTAGAATAAGCCACACATACACAAGAAGCTTGGAGGATATACGTTGAATAGTCAAGGGAGGATACCAAGACATTAGGTCCCACCAAGGGTAATGTGTCACATACCGATTGGGCCACACATGCCTAGGAACCACCATTGTCTTCAAATAATTGCCACATGAAACTTGTCAATAGGCCACTATTAGAAGCACATTTCCATATAGGTAGAAGATTGGGTCTGCCATTACCATTCGGTGACAAGTGGAAAACCATCATACAAATTTAAGTGTGCACGAGATGGAGAACTAAAGATAGTGCCAACATAGGCTCTAGTTGGGGATGAGGATCACTTTTTGACACTACAAGAATCCATATGAAAGTATACACATGAATAAAAGGAGTGGGGAATGACCATAGTAAAACAAAAAAATGCATATGAAAGTATACACATGAATAAAACATAGATACACAATGACAAAACAAAGAAGGGAAACTCGCATGCAACATAGACATATAGTAGAGAGAAATTGCATAAATTGTGCCATTATAGAAAATAAATGCAATACAAGGCTTGCATACCAACTCATGGCCCATGAACACAAGGAAAATTGGTCCATAAACTTCCCTCTATCAAAAACAAAATTTTCAAATGAATTACACATGAATAGACTAGTAATTTGATCTCTTATAATGACTAACATTCTCAAATTACAACATGCTCATACCAAGCTGAAGAAAATCTTGAGGGCTAAGTTTATCATCCTCATGAATGCAAACATCATCACAAATGTTGGAAACACATCCTTGGTTCAAATTGACATCTAGCTCATGAACAAAGAGATTAGAAACTTTAGGTATACCAAGAAGAAAGTCAAGATCATGTATCTCAATTTTGACTCTTACATCCATGCTTTCCTTAGCGAGACTATCCTTAAGAGTAAACTTGTGGTAGCTGAAAAAATCACATTTGCATGACCAACAATTAAAAAAATTGTGCCTATAACATGATCAATACTAAGATCTACAAGTTTTGTCCCCATGGGGTGTACATTTGCAACACTACACAAGCACAAAAGTCTTCAATTACATCTTCAAGATGGTCATCCCAATCATCTAGTTCATTATACAAGGAAATTTTCTTAAAAGGAGTTAGACAATTAACTTATAGAAACACTAAATGGTACCCTTCCATCAGCCTCAAGGGTTTAGTAAAAAACATAGTGGCCCTAGTTAGAAAGTTGTATGGGGAGAAGGATGCTTCTCATTTTCAAGAATCCTAAGTCTCATTGCTACATATGTTGCTTAAAGAAGGGCCAATTTTAAACTAGGTAGTTGTTTTGTCACACACTTTGTGCCATGAAATAACGAGAGTCGAGTCTCCTCCAGTGGGCACAAAGCCAAAATTCTATACAACCTCTTACTTGTGTTATATATTATTTGTGCAGCTAATAAATTCTTTGGAGATGAATTGGACATGCAGCATCCCATGTTTTTTTGTCAATCTTATTGCTAGGACCGATGGGAGCACAAATATTCATCCAAATATGAGCACATCTATGACCGATTATTTGCACCCTTGCATGAGCTTATAGAGTGATACTTGTCAATTTGCATTTCTTGTGACTTTCAATAATCTTTCAAGAGGTTATAAAGTGATACTTGACATAAACAGTTACAGTTGTACTTTGTTTGTTGTTAGAAAGAATATTCATCCAAATACTACTTTTGTGGAGGCTTGCATGTATCCTTGAATATTGTTAGAATTGACCTTGATTTGTGTGACTCAACCCATTCTTGAGCCATAGGTCTAGTTAACTAACTTATTGCATCTGAGTTACACATTTATCAAGTGTAACTTGTTCAAATGAAATTCATGTAGGAATAAAGTGTTACTTGACTAACACTCTTTTAATGCATAGCCAAGTGTATTTGGCTAATCAAAACACCTTGCATCGTGTCAAGTGTGACTTGACTGGGTACATCAAACATGCATAAATCCAATGTCATTTGATATCATCATGAGCCCTTCATTATGCAAGTGTTAATAAGTATGAAGTTCAAGTAGTAATAAGACATGTTATGTCTTGTTGATACCCACATGTTCTTTCCACCAGTGCATCAAGTGTTACTTGATCAAAATTGAACATCTTGTTGTATGGTAGGATATGCCTCAATAGAAGACAATCATATAGCTTTTCTTATTTAAGTAGCTCTAAATGTTTGGGCAATGAAGACAAATGGTTTATGACAAGAAGAAAAACAATGGCAAAAATGAGGGTTTTGAGTTAGAAACGATGAAAAATGATTCAAGATGAAGAAGCACCCTGTCAAAGTGAAAGAAGGACAACACTATTAAGAAAAGACAATGGGACAAAGGAACATTACAATCTTCAAAGTAAGGGTATGTCATGGACAACACATTACAATGGTAGATCATACATGCTTTTTAAGCCTAGGAATGGTATTAATGATGGGTTTTAGGGGCAACATCAAGGGTTCCACACAAAACACAAGGTATACAATGCATGCAACAAATTAAGAATAGCAAAGTAGAGCAAATATTCAAAGGGAAACCATGAGATGAAAAGTTGCAAGGAGAATTCCAGTGGTGTTACTTGTCTTCATGAGGAGATCATGCCATGCATTGTACAAAGAGATGGATGCAACAATTTCCTAGACCCTTCTAGATTTTTGGTAGAATCACTTGATATGGATTGCTTAAATGATGGAGTTAAATGTATATCACAATTTAAAGATGCATAAGAATGACAAATGGTAAAATATACATAAGGGGGCAGGTCTGTGAAGTGAAAGAATAGTCAAGTCAAAGTGTAATTTTTATGATGATGATACAAAAGACTAGAATCCACATTCATGTCTTATGCCTTGTGGAAGGCTCTGTGGATGTAGTGATAGGGTTCAACAACAAAGGGTGTATAAAGATTCCATGATGACAATTAAATGCAAAGAGAGAAAGGACTGTCATAATAGACGCAAAGTACAGTGGACTTTCCTTATCAAGACATCATGAAAAGGCAGTAAGCTATAGCAAAAGTGAGTATTGTGCATGATAAGGTTGCATTCAAAAGACAAATAGTAAATAGCATGAATAGGAGATCATTGAAGTATTCATGAGTTAAAATAGTCAAGGTGTTAAACAATCAATTTGATGCAGCTTATCATCATACATGTCATAGGCCTGTGTGCAAGCAATTATTGCCACAATACAAGCAAATGAATCAAACATCCTTAAAATGACATGAGAAATGCAAGGGAATAAGAAGGAAATTGAGCACTTTAAATATCAAGTGGAATACTTCAAGGTTGCAAGGTATGACATAGGTGATTTCATGGAATATGCATTAGAAATCCATGATGACTTGACCTTGGTGCAAAAGGAGTTCTAAAAGGATGTGTTAGATCTATAAGATGCCTACCAAGATGCATCAAAACATTCTTACATGTTAAAATAATGGCAACATCGTGAGGAAGGATGGAAAAGATGCATGTGGATCACTTAGTAAAATGGCAACATGAATTCAAGGAAGCACTCCTTGAGATACGATGTTCAAGAGAAAAGAAGATAAATCAAATTAACATGTGACTAAGTTACTCAAATGATACAACTCATAACTTAAATTAGGACACTTACGAGATATTAAAATACCATGGTCATTAATTAAAAGATGCGATGAAAATAAGGCATGAATGTCACCCACTACCCTTTAAGGCAAACAATATTTTTTTCCTAAACATGAAATAATGGGACAAGTGAGTGGGATCTAGGTCCAACTGAGAAGCACTTTAGAACTCATCCTACGCATCAATAAACAACTCAACACAAGAAATTCAAATTGACATATTAACACAACAATATCCAACTAAGTTATTGAAAGTCAACTATTGATACCCCATTCTCCATCCAGATTACAAAATCAGTCCACTTTTTGCTTTGTAACATTTCCTTTTCAAATTGCCTTGGATGGCAACCATATTTATCCTCCTGTCAAAACATGGCACGTGGACTAGTTAAACTAATTAATAAGCAATCACTTACTTTTTCCTAGGAAATTAAAAAAAAATCATTTAACATATTAAATATACTTACAAATGTATAGATCAAGGCGTGTAAACCTTTTTGGCCACTATGATGCATGGCACAAAGTTTGTTAAGTCTTGCCTTGGAGGCCTTGTCCTCAAACATATACTCATTCAATTTAACTATGCACAAATAAAATTTAAAAATCGTTTAATAAATTTGATATAATCTTATGAGCAAATTCAAATACCTACGTACTCTCCTCACTGGACTTCCTCCATGTATCGGACTTCTCATATGCATTTACAAGCTCTTTCCATACTTTCACACTTACATCAATTGGCCTTTTTTTGAGCCTTAGCTCAGGAGGGAGTTTTTTATCTTCTTTTTTTTGGTTGCACCAAAATCTCTTGTAGTTTTGAGACATTCGTAGCTCTATCTTCCATGTCATGGATAACTACTTTTTGCAAGTGCATGGGTATCTTTGAGAATGGAAAATTTAGATGGTTGTTGAGCTGTTGAAGGCATGATTCCTTCAACCTATTCACAAATGTTTTTCCAACATCTATCATTTGGACTTCCCTTGAAACCACATTGTATTCTATCTCGGTATCCTAGATGCAAAACATGGCATGTTGGAAGAAGTCATTATCCCAAGAGTGGTTGGGACATTGGAAGTCTCTGTTCCCTTTTCCACATTCTTAGAGTTTATTGTTATTGATTCCTCTTGGATCTTTT
>VDFB02212465.1:0-24919 GCA_007258455.2 Sequoia sempervirens | reverse complement strand
TTTATTTGGTTTAATCCAATTAAAAAAGGGAAAGGATTCTAAGAAGGTACACTCAAAATATTTAGAATTAGGTATGTGGGTTATTCATTTTTAATCTAAATCTATATTCAATTAAAAAGGAAGGTAGGTACATTGTTGAAATTTCAATAGGACATTTCATTTAATTTTGTATTCATGTATAAGATATTCAAACTTTTATTTGAAAGTTGCATTCTTTAATTTGGACTATTATTTTATAATAAGTTTTGATGAAGTGGAAGTTATGTTTGAAGTGAGATTTCTTCATATTAATGATAAATTTGTCACTCCATCTCTTAGAAGAATCATATAATTCTCACTTTGATATTCATTTTTTGATCAATTTATTTGCAAGTTTTTCAAAATCACTCGATACATATCTCTAATGAGTGAGGGTCTATCTATCTAATTTTATTTCAAACTTGGAATCAAAATCTAATGAGAACATTGCATAATACTTCTTCAAAGAGTAGGACCAGATTGATTAGATTTTCCTATGTGAAACAAAGACCTTGAATACATGTAAAATGTCAAATTATGGAATGGATCTATCATCTACAATAACATGAAAGAAGGGTTATATTTATTTCTTGAACCAATTTTTAACATAATTAGTGGCACAAATAAGGTGTTTTCTTTTATGTTATATATATTTTGTCAAATAAATGTATAATTTAACATTAGGAGTTGGAAAAAATGAAGCTATTAATCATAAAGTGTTGAACCTTTCAAATCTTCTAAATGAAATTAAAGATTATCAAATTGGTTTATTTTTATTTTTATTAATTTTATAGAATTTAATAATAATTCATCAAAACTTAGAGGCTTTTTAAGATGTAACCTATTTATAGCACTAGAAATAAATTATATAAAAAAATATATGCATCCAAGACACTAACTTTAGTAGCAAATATATTTACTAAAATGCACTTGGCACAAACATACCTCATAGATTATTACTATCAAAAAACCCTCAAATGAGAACATACTCTTTTAGAAGGAGGAAAAAAACTTGCTAATACATTTTTGGTACAAAGAGACTTTTCATCCGATACCAATAGCTTCGATATTCTCTCTAGAATGCTTAAATTTTAGGATATTAAAAAATATATTGTGTACCCTTATCACTTTAATGTAATTCATCATATACCTAGGAATAACACCTTGAGACCATATGACTAATAGACTCTCAAATTAAATTTCATTTGATTACTTGTTCTAGTTAAAAAAAGATCCTTGTGAAAGTTCCCAATATTACTTTCAACTTTAATGAACTTTTCTTGAATTTATCTATTTTTATTCCTCTTTCTAAGCTTAGTTTTTTTATAAGTCCTTGTGAAGTGTTATAAACCATTATGTGATACTTTCAAGAGATGCAAGAACCATTCTTACAGATGTTCTTAGTTAGCTTCAAAAGCTTCCAAATAGTTTGTGACCTAGCTAGACAATCCCCACTTTTTAAATGCAATATGCATTCAACTTATACCAACCCTTAAACTTAGGTTTTGTCTTAGAAGTACAAGAAGCTAGTTTAAACTGCATTTATTTAGGATGATGGTTTGACATGATAAAAGGAAGTACTTTCATAAGATTATTATCAAACATGAGAAAGAACAAAAATGGTCCATATTTGATAAAAAAACTGGTAAGTTTATAGTGAAATTTGCTAGTCCTCTTTAACTATTGAACCAATAATACAAAATTATTTAGCTACCCTTTTCCCTTCTAAAGAGGGTCTAAAATTTTTAATTTTCTTTTCATTTTACTCCAAAATAAAATTATGTTCAAGGAAGTAGTGGTGCAAAATAAACTTCCTACAATAATCTATGAGAGATGGTATGTACAAAGCTTAAATTGATCATATGATTACAAGAAATAAAATAATAGTATATAATAACATTGGTTTTCATGGGATATTAAAATTTGAATGGCGGAGAGAGCTGAGTCGCTGTAGGGGGTTCCGGTGTCTCTATGGTTTCGTGGCTCTTGGTCTCGGTACGCTTGGCCGGGGTTCCCCTCTTGTCCGGCAGCTTGCGTGGCCGGGCAGATGGTTCGGTGTTGGTCCGCCACCGGATTGCAGTGGAAATGGTTGTGGCGCATCGGTGGCGACATGTATACATGCCCCGTTCTTTTTAGTTTCTAGAACGACTAATGTTCCTGGAGCGAATATGCTTGGTGGAGGGCTGGCTAAGAGTGTTGGTGCTGCGGCCAAAGCTAGGATGAGTGTCAGATCAAAGTTGGGGCTTTCTGGAGGTTTTATTCCGGTCCGGAATTCAATCTCTGTGAAGCTAAAAGATGAAACTGTCAACGAAATTGAGGAGACTGTTGCTGACCTCTCTGTTCATGGAGTGATTTGTCGATTCAAAGGTTTTTGGCCTAGCCTCCCTCTTTTGCACTCTTGGATTACTTCTGAATGGGAGCCCCTTATTTCGGGTAAAGTTCAAATTTTTCCTATGGCTAAAGGTTTTTTTGTGGCAAAATTTGACAATGCTCAGGACAGAAATGTTATTCTGTGTGACAAATTTTTTAGTTGGGAAGACAAATTTTTGCTGATGGTAAAACCCTGGCATTCTGATTTCAACCCTGTTTCTGAAACTTTTAACAAATTCCCAATTTGGGTTCGATTACCTAATCTCCCCCTTCATCTTTGGAATGTCTCTCTTTTGGAGGAAGTGGGTGATGCTCTTGGAGATTTTCTGATGGTGGATGAAGAATCTTCTGACATTCTTCATTCCACCTTTGCTCGCATATTGGTCGATTTAAATGTTTCAAAAGGGTTACCAGCTGAGATCTTACTCAAATCTTCTAAAGGCTCTTGGATCCAATCTTTGGATTATGAAGGAATTCCTTTCCAGTGTAGGAGATGCTTCAAAACCGGACACGCTGCTGCACATTGTGGTTTTGAAAAAAATACTAAGACATCAACTTGGTGGAAAGGGGCTTCTCAACAACATTATACTGTTGAGAAGAATGTTGATCATAATAAGAGTTTTTCTAAGGTGGTTGTTTCGGAACCACCAGACCTTGGAACCCCCCCTCTGGTCGTCTCTTTTGGTGAGGTTGTTAAGGCAACCCCTATTGAGCCATTGGCTGCCTCTCCGGATGAAAGTGCCTTGGCTGTTCATCCCGACAGCTTTTATGATAAGTCTCAATCTTTACAAAGTAGTCATGAGGACAATCCCAAGTGTAAGGTTGTTGGCTTTCATCATCATGAAAATATTAAGAAGGTGTGGCATAGTATGGCTATGCAGGTGGAAGGATGGATTACTGTCAAGGGTAAAAAAGATAAATCTTCACGACCTTCTTTCGATATGACTCTTCGCTCCCACAAGAAAAGTGCTAGTTGTAAATCTTGATGGGTTTTGTTTGGGTGATGGTTTTTTGTTGGCTGCAGGTTGTCCTTTCTGCAGCCTGGCTTTTCTTGTTGTAAAGGGTTACGGATCCCTTCAAAATATGTTTTTCCCTAATATCAAAACATCAGCCATGGGGAAAATCTTTCAAGAGAAAATCCTACACTCCAATGCAATTCAATGTATTATTCAATAATCAAATAGTTATAGTACACTTGTAGAGTCTAAATCTTTATAGGAATATCACTATGTAATGAAATAACTTGCATAAGAGAATAATGTAATAGTAAATATAATACAAACACTTGGGAATAATTGAGAATGATAGTCCATTTCAAGGGAAGGAAACCTACAGTATTCTTCAACAACAATAAAATTTATAATATAATAATGAATTATTACTCATTATCTCCTATATAAACCATAATTGTGCCTTGGATGCCACCCATCTTGATCAAACTACAATATATAAGATATATAAATGACTATATAGCTTAATTAAGGATTATGTTTTTGATTTAAGATAAGCAACATTTACAGGGTGTTGTACCCTTTACACGTAACTCAAGCAGTTGTAATAACGCCTTCACCACTAAACCTTAGGGGAAGTTGCAAATAACCAAACAAACGAACTAATTTTTTTAAAAAGGAACAATTAGAACAATTAACATGCAAGTTAACTTAAACTTACGCCAACTTCAATCTCCCCTATGTTTAGACTGAAGCTACTTAAACCAAACAAGTTAAAGTTCACAATTAACTTCATAACATTAATTACTTAAAGCATTAAGAACACATACATTCCATACATAATAATTTGCACCAAAGAATATGAAATACCACTTGATTCCAATATAACAGTTTACAACATAATTACAACACTCATTCCCCGAATGAGATAAATCCAATAATCATGATTACATATTACAAATTCCACCTTGATAACAATGAGGGGTAATAAACGCAATATACAATTGAAAGATAAAGTATGACAAGATACTGGAACCCACGAGCTCTCCAAATGGAAATCGCATCCCCACGAACAAGAAGACGGACCAACGGATTAAGGTGCACATTCCACCCAACCGTGTGATACCCAAAGGCTCACCCCCCGTGCTAGGAGATAGTAACCAGGAATCCAACACAAGACCATCTACCACTAGACACAGGCTAAGGCATAGACTGAATTGAAACAACTACAACCACAAAATTACTTAACACAAAGTTACAATGCTTCCAGAGAACAAAGATCTTTTATGTAGTACAACAACTGACTTGGTTGACATAGCGAGAGTGTCACACAACAATTGTTATGAGTTACCCTGGCTCAACTGTCTAAGGCAACCGAACCCACATCTTGGGCTATCCAGGCTCAACTCTACCAGCCGCTGGACCCTCATACCAACTGCGCTTCTCGTCTCATCTCAAACCTTAAAAGCGAATGAGCTATGAGAGAGGCATTAATTATCTTAATTAGTTTGAGAGATTTTCATTAATTCTTTTTAAGTTATCACTTACTTAAACCCTAAGTGAGTTACCCTGGCGCCCCTTTGTGTGCCGGACCCCCACATAGAGCCACTCTCCTATCGACAACATATACGGTACAAAAACCACAACCAATGGGTAACTAGATAAGACGACCTCTCCAAACCAAAGAGGCAACAAATAAAGGAACTCACTCCAAACACAGGAGGAAACAAAAGTACAAAACCCTTTCCAACCACTGGAGGCTACAAAGGTCAAAACCCTCTCCAACCATTGGAGGAAACACAGGTCAAACCCTCTCCAAGCACTGGAGGAAACGAAGATATAAAATCACTCCTTCCGAAGGAGGCACAAATCCCAAGACAATCCAAGGGTTGGCTATCATGACGACCACCCATACAAATAAATGAAACCCTATCTGGAAGACTTCAAGACATCTACTCCATTGCAAAACATCAAGAAGGTCAAACATGGCTAGCAACCACTTCAGACAATTCAAACAAGCTAACGTTCGGGTTTCCTAAACCCAAGTCAAGCAATGACATAGTACAAGAATTCAATTTAAATAATTAGCATTATTCATTCGTACACAAAATAAAACAAATTACTTGATGCCGTTAGGAACTTTAAATTTAATATTTTAATTCTAATTACTCAATTATAGATAAGGATTAAACAATCTTCAAAAATAAAGTCATTTACTTAATCATACCAATTGATTAAAGTCAATATTTTCTTAAATAGAAAACATTTAATCATACATCAATTTCGTTTCAACTATAATAATGTAAACATCATTTTAACCTTCCTATAAAGGATATCTAAATTATCATTTAAATATGAACCACTAAAGTCCATTCTAAAACTCAACATTTTCCGATTTATATAAAATTTTCAAAAAAACAAATCTTTAAACAAAACAATTATATTTTCCAACCATTATAATTAAATAAACTTTTAATGATTATTTTACAACTCACCATAACCCATATTATTTAAATTATATAAATAATATGTATATTTAAAAAATAAAAACAAGATATTCATTTAAAACTCAATTTATATAATATTGAATATTATGTATATGCAATATTTTATTATATAAATAATATTAAATATTATATATATACATATAATATTATATTATATATATAATAATATATATATTACATATATTATATTTATAATGAGAAATAACAATTTAAAAAAAATAAAACAAAATAAAATAGAGTAAGTTTTAAAAAACTTTTAGGGCGAACCCTAGGGCACGCAACCCTGCCTCCTCATGGGTGGCGGTGCCTGTGTGCAGAGCACACAGCGCCGCCTCCCTGCGGGCGGCGGAGCCTGTGTGCAAAGCACACAACGCCCACCTCCTTGCAGGCGGTGGCGATGGCCGTGGTGGTGGGGGTTGGTTTCCCCACCCCACAAACAATAAACTTTTATTTTTTTTTTAAAACAAAAACTTTCATTTCCCCTATTCTGGTAAAAACCAGAATGAAAATTTTAACAGGGAAAGAAAACAAAACATTTTCCTTTGAATAGGAAAATTTTCAATAAACATTTCTAGCTCAAATTGAGAAAAAGAGCAATACATTTTGCAAAACTCAAACAAATTTGCCAAACAAATTTAGCAAATAACAAAAGGGTTTAAAGATTCAATTTAAAAAGGAGATTTTCATTGGATTCACCATGTGTTGTTCAAACGATTTCTGTTGAAAAGCTTGATAATACCAAGTTTAATCTCCAAATTTTCACACTATCTTGAGAGTTTTTGATTCAAGATTTGAATGCAATTTCTTGATGGGTTTTTCCTTTCATTCACAGTTTTAAATCTTCTAACAATTTGAACAGCTTCTAAATCATTTTCAAAATAAAGAAATTGCTCAAAATTTAAACAATAACCTTGTGTTTTCTCCAAGCTTGAAGTCTTTCAATGGAGGTTTTTCCTTTGCTTTGCAATTCAACTTTTCCAATTTTCAATCTTCCCTTCACTTATTTTTCAAAAAATCCCATCCAAGCTTGCTCTCCAATTTTCCAATTCTCCACCCAAAATTCAAAATTAAAATTCAAAAATAAAATGAATTACCTTATGCAATTTTTCCCCCATATTTGTCAAACCCCTAAAATGGACTCACCCACCAAATTTATTGCTAAAACAAGATATTTTATTTTTGCAATTTCATAAAACAATTTCCATTTCCAAGTGTAATTTGCACAATATTAATTTAAAACAAAGATCTATTTTTGCAACCCAAATGATAATTAAATTTTCTTTCTTCAACAAAATTGAATTTACCAATTTACATTTAAAATCATTTTTTTTAATTTTATTTCAAAAAGGAATGCAAGGCAATTTCTATTTTGATTTGATCTCAAAATTTAATAATGCTAACACAAATATTTTAATTTAATTTATCAATAAATAAATCTAATCCATGATTAGATTATTTTATTGATTGAATTAAATTAACTAATTAATTAATAGTCACTCATTTATTTATTTTGACAATGCAATTAAATAAAACAAGCACCCTTTATCTTGCAAATTTAAATACACAGCAAGGAGAGAAGAGGCAACAAAGAAAATAACTTATCCCAACTAACAATCCAATGACACACTATGGCTAGGGTGATGTCACGACACAGAAAACCTAGCTACTATCTCCTAATCATTTTCCATTGGACATGGGACACGCTCAGACCTGTAGAACCAGGTGGAGTCGATGTCTTGTACCTGCATTCCTGCACACAATACGAGTGTTGAACATGCATATAATATATTAAAACACACCGTGAAGAGGAAATCGTGGAATCACAGGGTGCTCGCACGTGAGTGATGTGATCTCATCCCCTTCACCAATACAACATCGCTAACTGATGCATCTAATCATCACTGATATAATCAAAGCATGAACATCAATAGTTCACACCCATGCTAATTTAATCCATAACATGAAATAATAATAACATCTGATTAAAGTGCCATCACATCAAATATAATGTTTACATCGCTTAACAATTAGCGGTCAATAGTAATCAAGTTTATAACCAACGTGCTAACAAAGCAAAACATACATAACGAACATTGTTCGATCAAAAGAACAAAATGAAGGGTTGTTACAATTTTCAAATTTACCTATGTTGATATATGAGAGATATAGAAAATCCAAACTCTATACAATTTATAGTTAACTTGACATTGTGTATAAAAAGGTTTAAGTTATGAATGTTATAATATAACAAGAGTTGCAGAGCAGCAAAGTTCCTGCCATAAAGTTTTAGAATAGTTTTGCTTGTATTTGTTGTGTATTGCAAAAGGCCTAGATCAAACATCAGAAATCTCAATTGAACCCATATGCTCGTTTTGTTAATTGTAGAGTAGTGGACAAAAGAATTTCAATATTCATTAGACCAAGACCACAAGGTAGAGGATTAATTGATGAAGTTATTCTTGAATCCTCTTCATAGGAAACATGACCAACTAATTGGTATTCTCTTTTAGCACTAGGATCATACAAAAGTAGAAGCAATAGTTTTAATTTGCTATATATATATATATTTTTTATTCAAGGGGTAAACGCTTTTGACCGGAGCTATGAACCGAATACAACCATTCAACAATACCACCCCAACGGGGTTTGAACCTTTGTGGAAAGAACAACAATGCCACCTATAAACCAACACACCATGCCAATACTGGCTTAATTTTCTATATATTAACCATCTTTTACTTACAAACTTTTTTTGAAAAAGGTAGTTAGAAGGTGTCATACCTCTACTTCATTTAAGCCAAGATCAATTAGTATTGCACCAGGTTTCAACCAATCACCATGAACCAAATTTGGCTCACCTACTATCTAGAATCACAACTACGTACTATAGACTCATCACTGTGTGAACTGATGTTTATCTAGGGTATTAATTGTTTAACTTAGACATTGATGTGTATACCCTTAGCTTCCAAATCTTCTTGTCTCATTTAAATTTTTGTTGACATCACTATCTCTGGATAAGTCATAACCAAATTCTAAGGTCATCTCTAGATGGGCATGCTCTCTGCCAAATATGATGAACTAGGGCATGAATGAACTAAATGTGTTACATATCCATCAACGTTAAATTATTTGGATGATCAGAAAAAACTTCAAGAAATTGTAGACATAAAGAGAAAGATTAAATAAAAACTAAATGAGATACACTCTTGACAATCTTTGTTTGGGATTTTCATTGCTATTTGGTTCTATGTTATATTATTTTCAAAATTAGAAATTTTTTTATTATGATCAATTAGAATAGACTCTACAAGAAATGCATAAATATATTGTCTTGTGTAAGAAGCCCACAAATAGAAATAATAATTTGTTGATAAATCACAAGAGATAACTCATTGCAGTCAAACACAAATCTCTAGATTTTTCACACTAATCCAATAATTATCGCCAACGAATCAAAACAGTAGTATCAATCTTAGTTCAATGATATATGTCAATGTCAAATTCATAATTAACAATAAATTTTAGATACTCCATGTAGTACCCCTCCAGTTGCTACTATGTGTATTTGTTTGTTTTTGTTTGATTGCTAGTTGTTAAAATTTGTTGATGATACACTGGACATCGAGATCATTTGATTAAGTTTGTGTGATGGATGAGTGTGTGCTACAGTTAAGTTGTTTCTGAGTGTTAATGTGTTTATCTGGATGTGTTTGATGTTTATTTTATTATGATGCCTGTCAGTCCTGGTGAAGAAGACAGTATGGCATTACTCATTCGTGAGTACCCTGCTATGCTGCGATTCTTATTCACAGTGTGTTTTCTAACATGAGTATATGTATGTTCTAACGTTGATGTTTCTTGTAGACACAGGTACCGGGTAATGGTTCCACTTGCTTGTCAGGTCTGAGCGTACCCTAATCCAAATAAATCATGTTGATTCGAAGATAGTGTTTGGTCCTTGTTTAACCATCATTCTTCGTTGAATGAGTATCCTATTGTCACCTGTGGTCATTGTTGTTTTGTCTTGTCGTGTCAATTTTGTCAGTGTTATTTATTTGGAAATTAATTACTGTGTAATTTAGTTAAGTGGCTAATTTTTTGATTTATTGATTAAATGCAAATTTGTTTAAATATTAGAATAAATGTTTATGTTATGTTTATTGTTTAATTTATTAATTTAAATTAAGCAAGTCATTTGATTAAAAGAAAATGTGAAAATTGTGAAAAGACTGTATTTCTTAAAAAAAGTAATTAATAAGTTACTTGTGCAAATAAAATTTAAGTGGAAAACAAGTATTTTAAAAAGAGTTGATTTCGAAAAGTTAAAATATCTGAAATTGAAGGAAAATATCTTTGATATTTAATGTTTTTAACTACATGAGAAATTGGAGGAATGCATGTTTACAAACACTAAGTTGTAACTTGAGATAATAAATTTGCATTAATTAGTCTTTAGAGGTGGGGAATTTTCATTCACGTGAAATGGTAGGAAGAATGATCATGGCAGTAGGTTTGAGAAATTTTTTTTGCACAGAAGTATTCTTGGAAGAGAAAACTTCTTTGCAGTATTTTGATTTTGGAAAAAGATTTGGTTGGATATTGCTGAAATCTTCATCAGATTCTTGTGTGACTCGAACAGAAATAACAGGTGCTTCATTTTTCAATTTGTATTTTATATTAAGAAAATATTTTTATCACTGTGTGTGAATTCAATTGAAGCAAATTATTTAGTATGAAAAATTCGTTTGGTCTTATATGCAGTGTATATTGGCTATGGGTAGTTTCACTCTTTGCATGCTTTTCTTTCTTTCCTTGATTCGATAGTTATAATCTGCAAACCTTAGTATATGCTTTATTCATTGCATGGACATAATTTACTGTGGAGTAACGTCCTCATGAGTGTCCCTGTTGAATGGAGAATTTGCATGTTTTCAAGTCTCTATCTGTTACCTTTATTCTGTCTAAGCCATGGGAATTGATGTCAAGAAAACAGTGTTTTGATAAGTTTGTACCTTGTCTTATGTATCGTTTAGGTTCCTTCTTAATTCTAGCGCTGAACTCCCATCTTGTCATGACAGTTTGGGTGCTAGAAAAATGTAGAAAATTTGCTTGATGTAATGTGAAAAGTTTGTGATAGTACGCAGGAATCGCGTCCATTTTATACTCACTGAGGTTATAATTCTTCTGTTAGAATGCCATGAAACTGGCGGTTAGTAGGGTGCGATCATTCTAGTTTTAGCATTCTCCATCAAATGTACTTTTTAAACCCTACCTTTCAAAACTCTATAGAATCGGCCTATGTTCTTTTAGATTCGGCCTTGTTCTCTATTTTCAATAGTCTGTTCCCTTGCTCTGTCATTAATTGTTGGGTATCAGCCTTTGTACAGTTGAAAGCAGCCTTTCTCACCATTGCTTCAATGAAACAATCAGCTAGAATCATTACTTAGCCGATACGCTTATTCACTTATCTCTTTAATTTTTGGTCTTTACCTGAAGAAAGCGTTGGCCTAAAACTTGGCATGAGACTCTTTAGTTAGACCAACGTGGAAGTGATAAATTAGGATTAAACTCCAGATTGAATTTTTGACAGGTGGACCTTGATATAGATCAACTGCATCCCTTTCTTAATGGCATTTAATTAAATGCCAGCAAAATAAACAATAAACTGCAGCTCTAATTTGAATAACCTCCTATCTCTTTTTGGCGATAACTTATTTAAATTGCCAGCACATGAAACTCATTGTTTCAATTTTCTTATTATTGTATTTATCATTATTTTCCCATACATTGGGCAGTTTGCACTTTAATATCCATATCTTCACCTGTGTATACGGTGATTACCTTCTAATATTTCTTTAAAATTCATAGTTACAGATTATAATTATTCTGTAGAAACCATAAAGGTTGTTGCAGACCACATTAATGCTTTTGTGGCATTGAAACCAAATCAAATGTAATTAAGATTGGGCGGAACTGTGTTAGCGGAATTGTGTTAACGGAATTGTGTTAACGAAACTGTGTTAGCAGAATTGTGAGTTAACGGACTATTTGTTAGCGAATCGGTATGCGTTAACGAACCTATGTGTTAACAAACTATGTGTTAGCAAACTCGTATGTGTTACCTAACAATACTAGTTCTTTTCCTTGTATGAATTCGTGCTTACAAATATATCTCTTTATAAATTAATCTGTATGTTACCTTACGATTTTAGTTAACCGGCGCCTTGGTCAAATTACAGTAGGCAGCGTCCCTTCATCTATCATTATCTTATAATTTATTTACTTACCTGTAGCTTTTGTGTGATGATGGAGTTATTGGTTATAAGATTGCTAAATGTAAACTTTTGTTTCTTTTAGCTTGACGCCATGCAATCGTTAATAGATAAGTTGCACTTACCAGTTCATTCTGGGATTATCCATGCATAGTATTTATAAATGTTCTATTTATCTCTAATTTTAACCACCAAATTCTGTCATTGTAATTGGTAGTTGGACTTCCAAATGATGCGCCATCCGTACTCCTTGTATTCAGGAATTAACTGATGGTTTGCATGCATATTTTTATAATTGAAATCATTGCCAACTTAAGTTAACTTGCGCCACTGTAATAGTTAATATATATATGTATATATTTGAAACCGAACTATTCATGTGAATTTCTGAAGGATTCTCCATGCTTTTCAATTGAAGTGTATATCACTGTCTCCCCATTCCAGTGTTCTATCGAATTTCCAAGCTTATAAATGAGATCTATTATTTTGGTTGTATTATGTAAATACGTATTGTCATAGAGGGATCCCTGTTAAATTCTTATGGGCGCTACATGAAACATCCCTTATTCTATTTAAATTTCTGATAGATAATTTAATTTGGCTATATGTCTTTCATGCAAGCATACGCCTGTAGGAGTTAACTTCTTCTTACCAGTTTTATGTGTGGTGATTAACTAATAAAAAAAAAATTAAAATAATAAAATAGACAATGTATGTTCTCTTTGAAATTGTCATCAGTATCCCATATTAATCATAATCTGGTATCTCAACCAATATATATATAAATCTATATGAATATATGTATTTGCATATGTTAATATACATGTAATGTAGCTTTCCTATTATTCGTTTGCCTTACTGAAAGAGTTTATCATATCGGTGTGTTGTCAAAAACATTGAAGTAATTTTAGTCTACTTAATTTTTTATGAATGAATTTAGTTTGTTTATATGTAAATAAATATGGCTCTTTATTATGTGAATAAATGGATTAATGTTTTAATTTAGTCTGTTATTATTGAATCGGTGTCAAGAAGAGTTTTCGTGAAAGAGTATTATATTTATGTTAGGGAATCTTGATGGATAATTCGATTGATCTATTTAAATTATAAAATTTTGATGGTTGCTTATGACAAGTAGATATATTTCTATTGATATTTTAAGAGTGTACTTCCCTGTTATTGAATTTCTTAATTTTCCAGAAGCTAGGGAATGAATTTGCATAATAAAGCGCATAATGCTTGTATTTTGTTGTTCAGTTGCAATGACTTGATTGGAAACTTAGCCATGCACATTATGTTTACGCATTGGAGGAATTTGTTCATTCTATGGTCTTGTCATGATTGTGATGGGTATATTCATGATTTTGCTATATGTGCATGATGGCTATCTTATGTTGTTATCAGTAAGTTATGTTATTGTATGCAGGAAGAGTGGCTTTCGATAGGGGCCGGAACCCAAAGTGGTGGCCAGGGTAACCTATCGGAAGATATTAATTCAGTGAAAATATTAATAATTGTACTTGGGATTCATTAATTAAATTCAGATAAATATATGCCTCACCTAGTGCCTTAATGCTCATCTAGATTAAGGGTAGGTTGAGAAGGCCTAGAATGGCTTAGTCGATTTCCTTGTCTACTTGAAAGGTGACTCGACTCCACATGAGATTGTCTAAGGGTCAGGAATCGGTAGAGACTGCCAGGGTAACTCTGGATGAGGGCCGATAGTCTAGGAAGATTCACCAGGGTAACTTAGAACAACTATGTGATGACACTATGTCCTGATGCATGATTGTAGTCCATTGTGTGGAGTTAACTGATATATTGTGGTCATCTCTGAAAGTATATGATGTGGTCATGTCGTTATGTGTGGTCAGCCATGTAATGTATTGTATGTTCATTGTTCTATGTTTGATTGACTTCTAGACCTTTCATTATCTCCTAGCACGGAGGGAGTGGACCTTCGGGTTCCACGTGGTCGGGTGGAAACCGTGCTACATTTTCATTGGATACTCTTACTAATGACATTGTACTTGTAGCTGGTTCTTGATACCTTGATGATCGAGACATTAGACGCAGAGTGCATTCGGATGTGGACATTTGATATGAGGAGATCATTTCCTTTATTGTATATTTATCTCATGTTAATGAGTATACTCTTTGTACCTTCAATATGATGTATCGAGATCTTAAGAGAATCTCACTGGATGTAATCAGAATTTATGAATGTCTTGAATTGTATAAGTTTTGAAAAGTGGATTATTTACGAATATGATTTGTAGTTGTGTTTATGACTTTAATACTATGGTAATATGTTCTTAATTATTATGATAAGTAACGTCGTCTTGGAATCCTTAAGACATTTGTATAAATGAATGACCCTAAAAAATAAAATTATTCTGATAATTCGCTACTTATTACTTTGTCCTTTGGATTCCCTGGTGGGGTGTTACACTCCACACTGGACACTGAAACAAATTGAAAAGTTGTCTTTATTTGCATCTCCTCTAGAAACTCATCTATCTTGTAAGTCAGGTAACATCTGCAAACACTATGTACTGGCTTGTGCTGCTAGAATTGGAAGTCATGTAAATTTTTGTAACATACTGGCTAGTATAAGATCTACACTAAGGGCCTCTACCATTTTGATAGAAAAAAAACATGATAATGGGTCTCTTTAACTTAATCCCCTAATTTATGAAGAAGACCCTATGGGGGATGATTAATCTAATTGAAAAAGAAGACAATTCATTATGCAATTAGTACTCCCCTGGTTGAAGTTGACAAGAGGTATATGCAGTATAGAAGTTTCCAAGTCAACTTATTAAAGGCTTTGGACATATCCAATTTGATAATCATTCCAGAATAACAGTAAAATTTTGAGAGATTGAATGGTTCTCCTGGTGTAGGTGGATTTGCAAGGTGCACTTTACTCTGAAGCATTCTCATGAGGTCAAACACGATGATAATAAATATGAACACTATCTAAGGTATATAGAAATAAATGTCTTGTGGGCTTCAACAAGGGGTCTTTTAAACCAAATTGGCATCTAGCATGGTTATGACTTAAAAATTAACCAATATTATTATACCCTTATTGTACCCTACCCTTTATTAAACCCTAATTTAAGCCTAACTCTACCACTTACCATAGCTCTAACCTTAGCTTCAAGTTTTATTCTAGATTAATAATTTTAATCCCAACTTAACATTAACCCTAACCCTATTTAAACAATAATCATAACCCTAATTAAATCCTAATTGAACCCTACTTGAACCTTAATCTAAATGAACCCTAACCTTAACCCTAATTGAACCATAAACCTAACTCTAAACAAGATATCAATAAGGAAACTATTTAAGTAATTTTAAATACTAAAAGATATAGATTTACTTAAAATATATATAGTTTACAATTATATTCTCCTTACAATAGTAACTCCACCAAAAGCATACAAAATTTAAAAAATATGTAATGAATAACATATATCAAACATTTAAAATAAATATGAGAATTTTTGTTTAGTTGTGTATTTGTATCAATATATATATATATATATATATATATATATATATATATATATATATATATATATATATATATTATTACTAAATTCTGTGATAGATTCTTATTTTCTCGCAAGATTTGGAGATCATTATTTTAGTTCTTTTTTCCCTCACTCCTTATATATAATATTACACCTCTTTCACGCAAAAGAGTCCATATCTAATCACTTGCTCAACCTAGATTTCATAGGCTTTTCCAAATGACTTATATTTGTTAAACCTTTCAATCACACAATTATCAATACATAATATCTCTAAATCATCAAAAACCAAAGGTCCATCTAAAGCATGTGTTAAAATATTTAAAATATTTTTAATATAAGAAGTTAATATTTGCTAAAAAATTTAATTGATAGGATCTTGCTAAAAAAATTCTTTGCTATCAATTGAAAAATAGGATTCCAATGTTACCAACTCAAGGTCCCTATTCCAGGTTGTGCAGAAAAAAGAGTCTTTGATGGAAGGAGATCAAATAATTGCTTCAATAAGATTTTATCTCCATCTAATCTCAATTGCATGAGTCCTTGAATGAGGAGTTGGTGAGATTCAAGCATAATTTGAGAAAATTGTAAATTAAGAAGATTCATGGTTTAAAAGTTAGGGCTAAACTAAATTGGCTAAAAAATGGAGATAAAGGCTTTGATTTCTTCTTTAATTATATAAAGGAGAAAAATGCTAGGGAAGAAATTGGATCAATCTAGGTGAATAATCAACATATAAATGGTCTTTCTTGGTTATAAATGAATTTCAATCTTCTATTAAAATATTGTTGTTACACGTGGACTATAAAAAGATCCCAAGATCATTAAAAGTAATAAGTCATCCCTTAGAAAATCAAAGAGGAAGACAAATGATTGGCCTACTTCAGAGATATTTCCCTAAGGATGATTGTAAAGATATTTAGAAATTATGCTAAAATGATAAATCTCCAAGTATAGATGGGCTTGCTACACCTTATAAAAAGCTAACTAGATTAGGGTTGGGGTTAAGGTTCATTAGGATAAGAATTAGTGTTAGGGTTAGGATTAGAGTTCAACCATAGTTCAAAGTTAGGGTTATGGTACAATTAGGACTACTATTCAATAAGTTTTCCTTAGGGCTTGATTAGAGTTATGAATCTACAATTAGGGTTCAATTAATGTTCACTTGGGGTTTCTTCGAGGAAGTTTATCAGATGGCATGCAAGTGTATTTTATAAAATTAATATGTCATAAATTAGTTGTAGATAATACTACATGTGATTTTCATATGGTATTAAATTGTAGATTAAAAATTGATAATAGATTTCCTCTTCCTTCTTTTGCATTGTAAGCTACCATAATATATGGCCTTCCAATCCTATTCATATTTTGAGCTTTTCTAAACTATACAACACGACATCCAACAAATAAATTTGTTATGCATTTTTCCAAGCACAAATCCTTAGAATTCTTAATGTGTTACTTAGGTTAATTGTTTATTGCAATAAATAAATACACACTAATATATATATATATATTATGGATTTTGAGGGAAAATATTAAAAATATTTATATATATAGAAAAAATTTAAATGCAAGGGATTCAAGTACATACCTTTATGGTTAATGTTGATGAAGATACAATGTTGATGAAGGCCAAATTTGATGACATGATCTTCCTAAAAAAATGGAATATCTTTGCTCTATGTGGCACTTGAAATTTTCTACAAAACTATAACTAACTCTACCTCAAATTTGTGACTTTGGACCTATTTTGCATCAATAAATATGAGCTTTGACACATGCCTCCTAATCTAGCATACAATATGTACTTAAATGCTCAAAATAATTGGGAGTAGTGTTGAGATTGGTGGATCTTTGGGAAGGTCCAATGCTTCACCTTTGTATCTCTCCCTATAGATAAAGGTAGAGATGAATATAGAATGAGAGAGGCAAAGGGATAAAATAGATAGAGATATAGAGAGAGGTATAGAGAGAGAGATAAGTAGAGAAAGATATTAATATTTTATTTTTGAAAATATGTAATTTTAAACCATTTTCCCATATATTTAGTATTAAGATTTTTACATCTTTTAACAATTCACTATAATACAAATAAAATATAGTTAATAATTCTAATTAACTAGCATACCTATATTAATTAATAATATATGTAAAACACGCCGAGAGTTATCTTTATCAAGATGCCTATTGACTTGAAAAAATGCTTACATTTTCATGAATATGAATTTGGAAAGCAATCAATTTGATTTCATTATTGTTTGTCATTGTTTATCTCAATTCCCATATATAAGGGTACACATTGAAATTTGAAATCATACCAACTTGTCTATAACAACAATCAACCAAGAACAATAAATTTAAAAGCAAAAATGTTCATCAATCATTAGATTTAGTATTGATAGCATCAAAGAAGTATATCATGACAAAATGGCATTAACTAACTTAGATATATCTATTGAAAAGGACCTTTTGTATAATGTGTGAAAACTTAACATCATCTTGTTTTTCATGCTTCAAAATGTTCAATTATTTTGTTGTTACACCCATAATTTCTTCTGCCACTTCTTCAAAAGTTGTAATCCAAGTGAATGAAGTATGGTCTTCCACTTTGCATTGAAGCATATATTTATAATCACATTTAGGGAAAGTTTTATCACATCTTCCACAATACCACTGACCATTTTCATTAGTGTTTACCTTCTTTTTGCAGTGCCTATCTCCAATTTTCAAGGGCATGTTGTATAACAAAAAATTTCTACCATAATGAAAGATAAGGTAGCTTTTATCACTATCCAATAAGGTTTACCAGAGTTGGAAAGGTCTTGATCCTGTATTTGTGAGATACTAGGGTTAGGAACAAAATAGGGTTAGGGTTGGGGTTCACCACGCTAGAGTTTAATTAGGCCAGATTTCAAACCGGCCAGAGCTTAATTAGCTAGGGGTCCAATTAGGTTAGGGTTGGTTGCTCAAGTGGCCTGGGCTAAATCGGTTAAGGTCAATTAGACAAGGTTCACTTAGGGTTATTGTTAGGCTTAAGATTGAGCTTAAGATTTGTTTCCTTTATATAGCATTTTGATAATAGAAACAATTTTGATTGATTATCATTTCTAAATTCATTATTGAATTTAAATCTTATAATTTATTCTCTAAATTCATTATAGAAACAATGTATGAGAAATTCTATTCTATTGATTTTGGATCTATGAGTGTGGCTACATATATAGGGTTTCTATACATAGTATTTGTAGGATAATGGTATTCTATCTTGAATTATTCTAAACGCTGTTCTATGTAGCAGTTTCTAAATTCATTTTGTTGTTAATATACTCTATAATTGGTAGTTTATATACCGTGACTTCTATACATGATATTTAGCAAGATTGGGGACACTAATAGAACCCTTCTACTTATTTTTTTTAAAAGACTAAGAAATGTATGAAAGTTTGACAACATGAAAACCATGAAAATAAAAGTGAAAATAAAAAATTTAACATAGTAAAATGGCCAATCATGTGCCAAAATGAAAAGAACTACTTGTTGTTACCTAATATTTCAACCATAATACTAAATTACCAAGTGCATTTTATAAATGTATCATGCAATTGGAGCACAATATTGGGAATCAATGAATGATTCTCATCAAGAAATTAGACAAGCTTTGAGATTGAAGGACCCAAGCTCTTGGTTTTCAATGAAGATTTTAATTACTACCAATAGGAACAATAAGAAAATAGATATAGGAGGAAAATAAACCTAATCTCTAAGAGTAAGAAGCTAAGAATTACATACACATCTCATAAATTTCAATAGAGACATGAGACACATTTATAGAAATAAAGGAAAGAAATAGCTATTTAGATAGTTATTAATCTACAAAAGATTAGGACCTAGGTACTTCAAGAGATTAATAAAATAAGTTTTTATTTATAATTTTTAAATTTGATAATTTTGAAATTATCATAGATGTAAAGTAAAGATAAAATATTTTTCAACAAAACAAATAAAAATGACAAACAAATAATGTGATTAATCAAGAATAACATGATATTGCAAAAAATATAATAAATAAAAGAATATGCATAATTGTACATAAGTCGTCAAAAGTCTAAATATACCTATCTTTATCAAAAAATAAAAATCTTTAAAATGACTAAAAATTATTAAAACTTATTAAGCTCCATGAACATAAGACATCTGCAAGGTCTTGTCGACTTTCTTCTTAGAGGAAAATTATGACCAACTGGATTGAGGAATGTCTTCCAACTGAGCTCCCTGGAAAACATCACCATGTGTGTGATTTAATCCTGAAAATTTGATCAAAGGACAGTTGATGAACAGTCGCACAAATTTGATCCCCAGATGGGACACGTGTCACCTGCCTGCGATATCGCCATCCTATAATTCCCGATCACGGGATGGCGGGCAACCGTTGATCTTCAAGGCATTTTGATCGACGGCAGCGTGAATTTCATCCTTCTAAAAAATAAAACATTCATTAAAGGGAAAGGGAACATTACTAGGCGGATGGAAAATTTCCTCGGGCCCCACCTTGTATAGTCCACATGGCAGTTGCCCATGATTTCGCAATCAACCAAAGCACCATCGCGGGATGGCGGGGAATGACTCAGATCAAAGGACAGTTCATGAATAGTCATGCAAATTTGATCCATAGATGGGACACATGTCGCCTGCCTGTGATATCGCCATCCTACAATTCCTTATCATGGGATGGCAGGAAACCATTGATCTTGAAGGCATTTTGATCGACGGCAGCGCAAATTTCATCCTTCTGAAAAATAAACTAGCATATATATATGCCAAAGGCATATCATATTTGGAAATAGCCAACCCAATTTTCACTATCAATGGTTAACAGGTAACCGCAATACAATTAAACGAATCTCAGTCATTCATAATTTTTCACGATTTTTCCGCTGCTTTTTTTGTGATTTCGTCAGCGCTCTCCAAAAAAAATTAAAAGTTTTTTCACTGTTGTACAGGCCCGCAGGCAGTACCTACGCATGTACTGTGCAGTCATTCATAAATTTCCTAAAAAAATTGGTTGTTTTCACCGCCTTTTACTGCTTTCCTTGCCGTTATGGGTTTCCGCTCCTTCGAACTCTTCTCGTATGCATGGACACAGATTTATTAAAAAATTTGACATGGTGGGAATTATTGTTTTTGACTGTTCTGAAAAGTACTTTCTGTGGGAGAGATATTAGAGATATTTATTTTTACCGCTAGCATTCCTTTTCACACTGCACAAGAGTGAAATTTTTTTTATTTCACCTCTATTCATTTTGACAGTGTGGCGATCGATTTATTTTTATTCATGCCGTTGGATAGTTTTCTTAGCCAACAAAAATCACCGTCTTCATTGCTTGGAAATTCGTGTCAACACTTGAAGATCTTCTAAGAAAAGAAAAACTGTAAACCCTTAAAAGAAAACCCTTACAGAACTGGAATTAGCTAATCGGTAAGTTAATTAAATCATGTTTTCTTATTTCTGTATTTTTCTGAATATTATATACTAATTTAAGATTATTAATATAATATTAAGAATAATATATTAATAATAATATAATAATGATAATATAATCATAATAGTTTAATAATACAATAATTTAAAACTATTATTAATAATATAATATTAAGGATAATTATATTCTATTAAATATAACATTCAAAAACAATATTAATATATATAATAGTGAGAATAATTTAATATTAAGAATAATATGATATTGTAATAATTAGAATAATATAATAATAATATCAAAATTATTTATATATATATATATATATCATTTTTTAATAATATTTATAAAAAAGTTGAGAGATATCTTTGTGGAGGCTTATTTTTAATCATTTTGTCACATCAAAGTGCATAGGCGCCTCAAGATGGATATCTAAAATTATAAATTATAAAATTATAAAGAGCATCATGTGCTTTCATTGTAGAAAAAATAATAAATAATATAATAATTTAAATATTAATAATATATTACTATTATTATTAATAATATATAAACAAAAATAACAATATAATAGTAAATATATAACAAAAAATACTAATATAATATTATTATATAATAAATATACAGAAAAATAATATAATTTTTGTGGCCTCTCATGATGAACTTCTGAGGTTAAATATCCCCACTTATACCGATATAGTATAAATATAATATTATTTAAGAGAACTATATATTACACTATACTTTAATATTTACATTATATAATATGATTTAAATATATTCAATTTTTTTTAATATAATCTAATCTAATATCTGACTCAATTATTAATAATATAATAATCATAATGTAACATAATGAAACTTTATATATTAATTATTTAAAAATATAACAATAAATACATTTAAAATAATAATAATAATACTAATAATATTAATAATAATTGCACAAATGCATGGAAAAAAATTATTTTTTTTCTTAATTGACCTTCCATGCCTCTTTGGCGTACCCATTGCACACCAAGGTGCAATCTCTAGTTAATAATATATATAAAATATGCCGAGAGATATCCTTTTCAAGGCGCCTATTTTTTAATTGTTGAATAGGTGCCTCAAGAAGGATATCTCTCAGCGTATTGTATATATATTATTAAATATATATATGCTAGTAGCAGTCGCGATGCAACATGTAATATCTTAAATAAATTATATTAAATTATTATAATAATTAATATATTATAATATGGTAGTAAAATATTTGTAATTCAATTTTTAAAAATAATATATATAATTTAATATTTAAATGTTAAGTTAATATATATAAATATATTTTTTGTATATTTATAATATTATAATAAAAAAATGTTATATCATCAATATTTAGTTAGGATTATTAAAAAAATATTCAGTTAGGATTAGTTTTATGTGAGAAAATTTATTAAAAATAGAAACCCTAATCAAAACCCTAATTAAATCTTAACCCTTTTTGTAATTGTAACACTAACCCTAATCCTAGTTGAATTATAATGCCAACCCTAACACAAAAATTTATCGTAGAACCCTAACCATGATTAAACATCAATTGAACCTAACCCTAATTGAATCTTAACCCTTATTAAACCCTAAATCTAATAGTAATTAATCCCCAACCCTAACCCTAACCCTTACTCTAACATTGACCCTAATCTTAACTTATAACTCCGAACTCTAATCTTAATACAAATATAGCCCTAATTGTGACTTATAACTCCTAACCCTAACCCTAATAGATACCTAACCCTAATTCAACACAAATCGTAGCGTAAAGATCTATCTTAGAATCCTAACCCTAACCATAACCCTTATCTTGTTGAGATTCAACCCTAATTGAACCTAAACACTAATCCTAACTTTAAGTCTAGTTGTAACCCTAATTGAACCTAAACACTAACCCTAACCTTAAGTCTAACTATAACCCTAACTAATTAAACCCTAAACTTAAGCCTAAATGAACCCTAATTATAATTAAATATTAATCCTAACCTTAGTTAACCCTAACCCTAATTGAATATAAACCCTAACTATATCCCTAATTAATTCCTAATTGAATCTTAACCCTTACCATATTTGTAACCCTAACCCTAATCCTAATTGAATTCTAACCCCAATCCTAAGCATTACCCCAAACTTTATCATAGAACCCTTACCCTAATTGAACATCATTTGAACCCTAACCCACCCTAATTGAATCTTAGTTGTAATTAAATCCTAACCCTCACACTAATTAATCATCTAACACTAACCCTAACCCTTACACAAATAAATAAATAATCATCTAACACTAACCCTCACACTAATTAATCATCTAACACTAACCCTTACACTAACCCTAACCCTTACATAAATAAATAAATCAAAGATAAAAGATAAATAAATAAATCAAAGATAAAAGATAAATAAAAAATGATCACAAAGATTCAAATAAATAAATCAAAAATGAAAATAAATAAAAACATTAAATAAATAAATAAAAAGATTCAAGATAAATTAGAGATTTGATCACACATAAAACAATCAAAAAGAAAAAACAAAGATATAAAATATAAATCAATAAGAAATACTAAATAAAATAAACCTAACAAAGATTTGAATACATGAGGTTAAATTAGGATTTTGTATAGGGTTTAATTATGCTTAGGGTTTAATTAAACTATTCTTCATGCTAACCCTAACCCTAATTTTGATGCAAACCCTAACCCTCATCTTAATGTTAACCATATTTATAACCCTACCTATATCTCTTAACCATAACCATAAGCTTAACTATATCTCTAACCCTAATCCTAACCTAAACTCTAAACCTAACTATATCTCTTAACCCCAACCTAACCATAATCCTAACCCTAAACTTGATCGAGAACATAACTATAACGCTAATCCTGATAACCTTAACCCCAATTATTACCCCAAACCTAACTATAACTATTAACCCTAAACTTGACAACAAACCTAAATGTAACCTTAATCTTAATGCTAACCCTAACCCTAATTTTGATGTGAACCCTGACCCTCATCATAATGTTAACCATATTTCTAACCCTAACTATATTTGTAGCCCTAATCCTAACCTAAACCCTAAGCCTAACTATATCTCTTAACCCCAACCTAACCATAATCCTAACCCTAAACTTGATCCAAAACATAACTATAACCCTAATCTTGATAACCTTAACCCCAATTATTACCCCAACCCTAACTATATATATTAAACCTAAACTTGGCCCTAAACCTTATTGTAACCCTAATCCTCATGCTAACCCGAACCTTAATCCTAAGCTTATCTTGATGATAACCCTAACCCTAATTTTGATGCAAACCATGTATGTCATCCTAATATTAACCCTAACCCCAATCCTAACTATATATTAACTCTAACCCTAACCCTAACCCTAACTATATCTATAGACCTAACCCTAACCTTAACTATATCTCTTAACCTTAACCCTAACCATAATCCTAACTAAATATTGATGATATAATATTTTTTTATTATAATATTATAAATATACTAAAAATATATTTATATATTTTAACTTAACATTTAAATATTAAATTATATATATTATTTTCTAAAATTGAATTACAAATATTATACTATCATATTATAATATATTAATTATTATAATAATTTAATATAAAATATATAAATATAAAAATAATTTATTTAAGATATTACATGTATATAACCCTAACCCTGATTTTAATGCAAACCTTGTCTCTCATGGTAATATTAACTCT
>VDFB02212462.1:0-25009 GCA_007258455.2 Sequoia sempervirens | reverse complement strand
TGTAATTAACTTTTGGCTTGAGAGAGAAATATATGCTGCGCCTACCTTGCCCTCAATATTGCTCTTTTGGTATTTGTTCATGTGTCTTCGCCATTACGATTAATTGTTATGCCACATAGGGTTTCATGCAATTGTAATGGTGAATTCTTTCTGTTTTGTACAACTTTACCATTATGATCAATTGTTATGCCACATAGGGTTTCAAGAGGTTATGATGATAACTCTGTTTTGTGAACCTTTTATCATTATGATCAAGTGTTATGCCACATAGGGTTTCGTGAGATTGTGATGATAAATCTGTTTTGTAAGTCTTTACTATTTTGATCAAGTGTTATGCCACATAGGGTTTCATAAGATTGTCATGGTAAATTCTTAAATCTGTTTTGTGCCCAATAAACTTGTCTAGATTGAGCTGATAGATGAGCCACCTTGCCTTCAAGTAGAGAATCTAAACTCGTTTATCGTCTGATAGTCAAAACCCTGCTCCATTTCCTCATGCTCTGTTTTTTTGAGGAAATTGGATAGATTTAAAGTAGATAGCTTAGTTGTAGTTAATGATCTACTTGAAACCGTAAAAATCCTTAATGCAATGCTCTTGGTTTTCAACTTTTAAAGTCTTCCAGCCTGGAGAACAAAAAGATAGACTTAGATTACTTTTCTTTTTCATGCATTCCAGCACAACGAGGGAGCTTCCCCTCCTAATTTGAAGAGCACTCATTGCGTAGTGTACATAGCTGTCCGTACAAACCTGCACTCCAGAGGTGTTAGATTTTACGCCAACACAACCTACTCTTTCAGTCTCTAAAACTCTTGTCCTTTGATTCTATGTAAAACATAAGATATAAACAAACTCCCTTGTCTTTCCATCCTCCTCACCTAAGCTTTGATCCCTGAGGTAGTCGAGGAACATTTGCCACTTTGAGATCACGTCATTCCGGGGTGTCGAATTTCCTCCTCTACAGAGGTGTTTCATACCTTAATTTGACTGTTTTATGCATTGTTTCCTATTGTACAATATGCATTAGCAAACCTTTCAAACTTGTCTTTGATTGCAACACCTTCTAGAGAGTTCTTTGGGTCTTACAAATCATGATAGGGGTCATACTTCAATACAACATTCCATTTTGTTATCGGTATTTTATCTTCATCACTTTCAGATTTTTGGTCAACATGCTAAGGTATTAAAATATTTCCTGCATTTGCTCTCAATTGTTTGACAAAATGCTTTCATTCAGGATGATGAATATTTGTATAACAAAATACCTAGTTTCGTTATTAGAGTGAAATAATTGCTTCCTTCAATATTGTAATTGTTGGATGGTTTATTGCCAATATTTTGATACTCTGAATATCTTGGATAGTTCACCACTAGATCATGTTCTTTATTGTAAAAGATCCTGGTTGGTTTATCCACTAAATCCTCTTTATTTCTCAGTATACTATCCTCCATACTTGTAGTGTATCAAAATCGAGTGATTTAGTCTACCATTTTGGCATAGACGCAATTTTTCTTGCATTCAATCAATTTGGCTTCGTTGGAATTTGTATTTCACTATCAACCATTTTGGTTTGATTGATTCTATGACTTTTCTTATATTGCAATTTGGTCGACTAGCCACTAATATCTTTCAATGTAATTCCATTGTCCTCATTCTAGTCTTTGTACATTTTTACCTTCCCCACATCAAAAACTTGGTGATAAAAAAAAAAGCTAGGATTCAAGTGATTGAAAAAAAATTAGTGGTTTTGAGCTAACACCCTACGGGGGTTACTACAAAAGACAATACTCATAAACACACATTTCATTGATTTGTTAAATCAAAATTCATATTTCATTGATTTAAAATCAATAATATTCATATTGCTCTTCATCAAGTGTATCACAATCAACCTTTGGTTCATTTGAACCACGATCAAATGTACCACCACTCCCACTAAACTATGTCATATGTAGAATCTTCCTCGTCTAAAGAGACTATGACAACCTATGCAATAAAAGTGTCAAATCCAATACACGCGGGAGTTGGAGTCCAATTCCTTGTCACCTTATGATTGTAATCAAGTGTCTTATGTGACAAGAAATAGGTTGGAGTGCACAAAGACCAAATCCTCAACTATTTTTTGCAATGCGCAAATTGCACTTGACTAAGTGGATAAAGGAGTATGTACCCAAATTCCACTTAACTAAATAAGAACTTGCAACTTGTTGAAATTGCATACAAACTCAATACATATTTTGCAATTTCAAAGCACTAATAATAATATATCATAGTGAAAGAAAAGTAAGGAATTTAATAAATAAAAAAATGCATATTTGAGATAGAATTTTTATTAGAAGAGGTTGCAGGTAAATCATTTTGGCACTTACTCAGAAAGCATAAATATCATGATTCTTTGAAGATACAAAGTGGTCAAACTCACCCAAGACAACACTATGTATATCTACACCTAATAGTATTCTTTTGAATGTAGTCTTATATCCAACAACAACCTCTTCATCTCTATATTGTGACACACTCCTCGACAAAGAAAGTATCATTACACTATAGTATTTTGGGGGCAAAACAAATGCTAGAAATGCAAAAGTGTGGTCTTTTTTTCCAATGGTCATGAATAATTTTTGTACTCTTTTGAAAAATGCTTGTGGGGTCTCCTTAGGTTCTATTATGGTGCTTATTTTTTTCATGTCCCCTTCTCAAGCGTAAGATAATGAAAACCCTTAGCCTATTTTCTTAATTTTTCCTGTAGGCTAATGAGGTGGTAAAAAGGATAAGATAATGAAGACCCTTGCCTATTTTTTATAGTATCTCTCTTCTCCTTTTTAAGGCTAACTCTGCATTCTTATCTTTCTCCTCTTTCTGATGATGGATCACTGGGTGTGATCCAAAATGTCGAATCAAACACATACACAGTGTAAACCAGAAGCACACAATTCTTAATTATTAAATAATTAAGTTTAAATTGTCAAAAAGTAACTTTATATTATATTTTGAAAAGCCAACTTAAATTTAATTATTTTAAAAAGGTTGTTATAAGCGGTTAAAAAGTTTCACTAGGACCAATGTCCTATAAGTGATTATTTAAAAAGACACTTATATTTTTAACTTCAAGGGAAAAATAAAATATAAGAACATAAAATTATATTATTTTCCCTCAAAAAATTATAAAAGGAGTGTTGGACATAAAGAAGAGCCTTCTTGCTCATTTTATGAATTTCTTCTTCTAGAGAATGAATGTGAGTTCTTTTTATTCTACTTAAAGATGAAAACCCTTTGGCAAGACGATTTCAGGAACGAAAACCCTCCTAGCCATTTCTGTGATTTCATTCAAAGATCACCAAAGTGCTGAGTGAATCCAGTTTCTTGATGTTTGGAATTTGTTGTTTGGGTTCTAGATTTTTGTTGTGATTTTAAAGCATTTTCAAATTATGAAATTTTTTAGATTTCCAATGGATTTTGTACTCTGCATATTCGGAAAACTAAAAAAACATTTTCTTGGTGTGTTTCTAGTTCTATATGTTGCTTTCAGTTTGTGTGTGTGAGTTTCTAATTTGGGTATCTGTTATTGTTTGCTTTCAGATTTAGAGTTTACTGGTGAAGTTTATTATGCTGTTCAAGTTCAGAATTATTTTCAGAGTATTGCAATTAAGAATGATTTATATTGCTTGTATATTTTATTGAAAAAATAATAAGATTTTGTTCTCAAAGTGGCCGTACCATTTACCTTTTCTGTCATACTCTTAATAAGAGTTAATATGTAGGATATATAACTCGTTGTACCTTTTCAAAAGATAATTACAGCCTTTTAAAGAATCAAATCTGTTTATAAAGAATGAAATTTATATGAGTTCGTTTTGAAGTAAAGTAGCACCATACTTTACAAAGGAGGGCACCGTCTGATTTTGGAAAGAAGTTGATATTTTAAATGATTTTCTTTTGATCACCATTTCTTATTGGATGGGTGCGTAACAATGTAAAAGGCATATGTTATTAAGGATGCTACACACACACACATATATATATATATATATATATATTTGTTAATTTGGTGCCATACTCTTTGTGAACGAATTCACAGTTTAACCCTACAAAGAGAAGACTTAGCCAAAACTGTTATCTATATAATTTTCACTCCTTTTGCCCAAAGTTACTTATTTTTGTTGTTGATTACAGCGTCGGGCGACTTCTTCCAGCCACGACTTGAGACTATAAATTTAATATAGCCTGAACGGCTATTCAATTTATATGAGATCGATATGTGTGAAGGGGCGCTTCACTTAAGATATGACTTAATATTTAATTATTGATAAATAATTAAAAGAGGCCAACTTCCTTTCATTCGCCACCCTTGAAGAGACACGATTCTTTGAAGGCCGACATGAAGATTTGAAGAGATGAATCTGAAATATTCCGAGCCAAATTTTTTCGTTTTTCAAATTCAAATTACAAAGCAGTGCACTCGTTAAGGTTAGAGAAGAAAACCAAAACGTGCAAGTAAGCAACTCTAACCAGAATGGCGCCGATGATGGCGAGCATTGGTCAGAGGATCTTCTACTCTAAAAACAGAAAGGAACTCAACGTCAAGTATGTGCTACCCAATCCAATGCGGAGTGAGGGGCGACCATATGACGGAGTGATTACAGAATTCAATACTTGAAATAAATGCTGAAACTGGAAATACTCGACACCCAGAATGTGCTTGCTAACCCAGGATGGGAAAGTAGCTACCATAGGGCGGAGCTGTAACTATTACAATAACTTTAAATGAAATCATACATTACAATCAGATTTGAACAAGAATGAGAATGACTGCCAGTACTACTGTCAGTTTTACAAATGATGTTCAATCGCCTGCTGATATCATAGAAATTTGTCAACTTAACATTACATCAAATGATCTCTTTTAGTATGGATAGAAGAGCCAAACACAATAGATCTTTCAATGTTCAAATACAAACGCTGTTTTTAGACAAATCTGCACTCTTGAATTAAAAACAGCAGTCTATAGAATTTACTCATTTACTCATATCTCTCTCTTAACTTGCCCGAATTACTTGAAACAAAATGCAACATGCTCTAATGGAGATGACGCCTAAGATAGAACACAAAACACAGATCAAGAAGCCTTTAGTTATTTTGCACGGATGCCAATGCACATGCTGAATGGTACGGCCTTCAGCAGAATTTCGACCTCTCTTTAAAAATAAAAGGCTTGACAATAAATTCTATAATTCTAGGAATATGTTCCCTCTTCCCCCACAAATAGAATAAGACAATACCCACAACCCATATTTTTGTATTTTTTGAATTACGAACAAAAAACCCAATCTGCTGTAGCTAAATCTGCAAATACAGAAAACTCTCTAATATGCAAACTTACTTAACAAGATCAAACTGAAATACAAGCACAAATACAAATGCAAACTTACAAATGATTGAATCACTCATAAGCATACTAAAATCTCCACTAGATGCTATCTCTCAAGCATGAAGTCGAGCCCAGACTAGGAGGCATTCATTCCTCGAAGAATTCCCGCAACCATTTCGGCAGCATAACATTAGCATAGTCCAAAGATGATGAAATGATGCACAAGACTCCTTTTTATAAGTTCCGTTTGACTTCACGAAACCCTAAAATCCAACTCAAGCTCAAACCCTAACTTTTCCTTCAATAAGGCGTCCTTTTCACCTTTAGCTCAATAATTATATTTTAATTAAAACATCACCTTGATAAATGCGCCCACATTAATTTCCTTTGACTTTGGAAAATTCACCAAATATTAAATATAACCTTAATGAAGGCGCCACCCTTTGAGTCCACCTTTTAAAACGACATTAAGTCATTCGACTAGGCCAAGGTGATAAAATAACATTTTAATTATAATGTTATTTTTAAGTGAAATGAGCTCGACTTCCCAGAACTGCATTCTGAAGCCCGAAACTGAATACGCCACTTGAGTCAACTGAAGGGGAAAGTCAACTGCCTGCTACCATCCTGTTTACTGCCAAAAATAGAATTTACTAAAAATAGTAAATTCCAGAAAATGCTCTGAATGCCGAGATGAACATACCCCTGCGAAGCCCTCTGAAAACCCAGAAGGAATCCGCCATTGAATCCACCATCTCTGAACAATGACCTCCTCAAAAATAGGAAACCCTAATTTATCTTCCGACTAGCCTTCGGGTTTCCAGAAAAAAGGCCAACGGTCACAAGAACAATCAGGTTTGAGAAGGGGACATTACAATCCGCCCTTCCCAAAATTGCTTGTCCTCAAGCAATACCACCACAACTCCAGTAGTTTGAAGACTAATCCATACGCAACAAGTATGATCCCTGGTTCCCAAATGCGTCTCAGGAACAACCCACCATGCTTCCGCTGCGCCACTCTGATCACATCAATGAAAATATCGTGCCAATGCTGCACTGACTCCCCTTGTAACTCCAAAGTGTTACCATCTATGATTCTCAAACTGAAAGATCTTAAAGGAAGGAAATCAAAATCATGCAACATCTCATGTCCACGATCCCCCGAATTAACAGTATCAACCATACTACTGTCAATCACCATTCTAAGCAATAGGAGAGATAGACTATTCAAATCAAAATCGAACTCCTCCCCATACCTCCACATGGTAACAAACGGGACCATGACTGCAAGTGTGACCCCTACAAATCTTCTTACAAGGAAGGAAGCATTCCTTTGCAAGAGCTCCACAAACTCATACTCATGTCTCCGCATAAAGCTACCATGCCTCATCTGAGTTATACTGGCACAACCATGAAGACTACAGAAAACAATCATAGTTCCAACCCAATGAGTCTCCGAATGGTGAACCAAAGCATGTGAGCTACTGCTGTCATGAATCAATACTGAGAGTAAACTGTCAAAGTTTACACCATCAACCATCATAAGATGAATTTGGAGAGTAGGAAAAGTGTGAAGGAACAAATAATCGCTGTCGATCAAGGCTAGGATCAGCATAATGCAATCTGATTCTTGAGTCCTACCCAAAGGAAAACAACAACACCACTCAAGATCCCAAACGTAAGCATGTGAGATGACCATCGAGCTGCAAGGTGACACCTCCAAGGTGGCTGGAAAACACTCTAGATCCATCTCCATGAGAAAACTACCACCCCTTTGATCAAGAGTGATGAACCAACTCTCCTGAATGCAAGAAACGCAACATGTAGGATGGCTGGTCTGCCTCAAACCAGCAAGCTCGAGTCTCAAAATCTGTCCTGGTCTTAGCCGGGAAACACATTCAAGAGCAACCAATTGCTCATTTCTCCAGCCCATGCTCAAAATCTCTCTCCAATCCATTTGTTGATGAACAAATGGAACCATCAAGAAGCTGCTAAAGAAAAGAACGACACCAAAAAGTCTGAAAATTTGATTCTTGTTCCTCCATAATTTCTTCTTTCCACAAACTGTATGCTCCATCAACCCTTGTTGAGAATCCCAAGCTTGAATACCCAACTGAAAATAATCTCCAACACTCCGGCAAGGAAACATAGCACATCTCTGAGTGCTAGTCAAAATCAAGTGCATACTTGTAAAATTGGCATCCCCTCTGATGAACCTTTGAAACCAAACCATGAAAACTTCAGGAACACTGAAGCATGAAACATAAGATGACTTCAAATTCAACTCCCAGAGCAGACTAGCATCCCTCAACCCAAGGAATGGATTGACAAGAGTGCAATCACCATATTTTGGTCCCTTTTCCAAAGTGAAGACTGCATCCTCAATTCCTCTTAAGCATTCTTTACTACTCAACATACGTGGCACATCGTCATGGAGTGATATCAAGGCATCCTTAGATTGGAGTTCACACTTGACCTCATGCTTGGTCTCTTCACTACTTGACTCTTTTTTCAAAACAAAGAGAGGATTGTCATAAGTTGCTTCAGCACCCACTTCAAAGAAGGGATTGTCGAAGACTTGGAAGCCATTCCTTACGTTTCGCTGCCCCAAATCTGCACATGCAACTTCTGACTTTCTTGAAATGCTTTCAAGATCAAACTCCTCTTGAAGATAGTCAAAATCTCCCATCACTTGCTTGATTTTTATAGCTCTTTGTGCATCCTCTTGCTCCTTGAAAAGTTTGAAATCTGCAAACTGGTCTGCAACGTCTGTTAGATCCAACTGAGTTTCTTCCAACTTGTCCTTTGTGGATTTAAGCTCCAAAGTGAGCTCATCAACCATACTCTCCCTTTCTTCGAAAACAATGAAGGCCTTCTTTGCAGATTCAACGGCATGATCTCTATCTTCAATCAAGCCTATGTACTCAGACTTCAAGGTCTCCAATGAGTCTCTGATAAGTTGCAACTTGGGAAGAGCAACCTCATATTTCACTCCTCTTTGTCTCTCTTCAAGCTGAGCATCCCAAATAAGCCCTTCAATCAGACTATGTGTGCGATCAAATCTAGATAGAGCTCGCACTTCATCTTCAACGGACACCTCAGGTTGGCCTTCACACTCATAAGAATGCGAAGATGGTGAATTGCCGATAGGCTGTAACTGAAAAACAGAACTTCGTTTCACGCTTTTGCTGCCCTCATTGTTGCTCCAACATTCTTGTACTTCACCACCAACTAGTGGGGAGTGCTCAATGTCTAGGGAAACATCATACTCCACTAAGCCTTCAACTCGTTGATTGCAATCAGCTTCATGCCTTGATAAATCAGATTTATGTTTGGTAATTCCTCCAAACCTTTCATCTTCAAGAGCCATATGGCCCTCAAACTCTGTTTCCTCTTCCATGTTACTCTGATCAAACTTGAAAGCAGCCCCAAACTTAAGCATATTAACACCATTGTCTGCTGATAGAGAACCCTTATCGAGTTCCATTTCTTCATCCGGATCAAAGGGAAATTCATCCCATACCGGTTTGTCATCACTAAGTGCCTTCACACCTGGATCCCAAATGGTGAGAGGCTGATTGTTTTGATCACAAGAAGAGTGTTCTTTGTGCAACATTTGGAGTGTTGATTCTTGGAATAGGTCAACTCCCAAATCACTAACGCTGATGTCTTCAAAAGTACCTTCCTCCAAAGGTTGGGTCTGAAGTTCAAACTCGAAACCACCCTTAGCACTGTCACTGAAAGGAAGTAAGGAATCTTTAGAGCTAGCTGTTAGAAAATTTTTATCATCCTTATCTTCAATGAACCTATCATCTATAGGTATGTTTCTGATCTCATCATGAACAGTCATATGCATGCCATAAAGGTTTTCGTGATCACTTGTAATAAATTCATCTTGTGAAAACTCTTGAGGAGTTTGAGCAGCAACAAGAGGAAAACTATCTATCACTAAATCTTCAACAAGAGGAGGTACAAACTCCTCGAAATCATTACCAACATCCTCTGTGAAGCCCTTAGTCTCAAAACCTTCATGAGATGAATCCAAATTAGGATTCAAGTCTGCTGCTATATTCTTCTCACCGAACTGATCTACATCACTTGCTATCACATGCAAATCAAGGGAAGTATTATGGGGCTCTCCCACACACTCCTCATCTGTCAAGGTTTCTTCATCCAACGCCCTATCATTTTTAGGCAAAATGAGCACCTTGCTTGTGCCATCTTCAACACTAGTTGACTGATTTTTCTCTTCAACTTGCAAATTTGTCGGCTGCAATCCACAAATAGGCACTTCTTCTTCCTTCATTGCACCTGCAACCATGGCATGTTCTGCTTCCTCCTTAATCATTTTCTTGATGTAGTGGACCATAGCCCTCTTTCCAGGGTAATAAGTCACCATCCAATCCAAAAAGGTATCAAATGAAACATCGTTCTTAAATTCTTCTGTCATGCTTTGATAATCTTTATGGAGTTTGGCGGCCTCATGTTCACATTTCCTCTTGAACTGGCATTCTTTAGAAATCCCAATCAAATCCGACTTCTCGGACTTAGCATAAATCTTTCTGATTCCACACCTTAACTCAGGATCCTTCAATAGCGTACACATATCATGCATTAACTCAAGTAGAGACTTCTCTGTAGTCATCTTTCTCTGTTCGTAGTGTCTGGTATCTCTATCACTCATCTGTCAAGTGAACTTGTTGGGCACAGGATGGCAGGATCTTGGCTCTGATACCACTGAAATATTCCGAGCCAAATTTTTTCGTTTTTCAAATTCAAATTACAAAGCAGTGCACTCGTTAAGGTTAGAGAAGAAAACCAAAACGTGCAAGTAAGCAACTCTAACCAGAATGGCGCCGATGATGGCGAGCATTGGTCAGAGGATCTTCTACTCTAAAAACAGAAAGGAACTCAACGTCAAGTATGTGCTACCCAATCCAATGCGGAGTGAGGGGCGACCATATGACGGAGTGATTACAGAATTCAATACTTGAAATAAATGCTGAAACTGGAAATACTCGACACCCAGAATGTGCTTGCTAACCCAGGATGGGAAAGTAGCTACCATAGGGCGGAGCTGTAACTATTACAATAACTTTAAATGAAATCATACATTACAATCAGATTTGAACAAGAATGAGAATGACTGCCAGTACTACTGTCAGTTTTACAAATGATGTTCAATCGCCTGCTGATATCATAGAAATTTGTCAACTTAACATTACATCAAATGATCTCTTTTAGTATGGATAGAAGAGCCAAACACAATAGATCTTTCAATGTTCAATACAAACGCTGTTTTTAGACAAATCTGCACTCTTGAATTAAAAACAGCAGTCTATAGAATTTACTCATTTACTCATATCTCTCTCTTAACTTGCCCGAATTACTTGAAACAAAATGCAACATGCTCTAATGGAGATGACGCCTAAGATAGAACACAAAACACAGATCAAGAAGCCTTTAATTATTTTGCACGGATGCCAATGCACATGCTGAATGGTACGGCCTTCAGCAGAATTTCGACCTCTCTTTAAAAATAAAAGGCTTGACAATAAATTCTATAATTCTAGGAATATGTTCCCTCTTCCCCCACAAATAGAATAAGACAATACCCACAACCCATATTTTTGTATTTTTTGAATTACGAACAAAAAACCCAATCTGCTGTAGCTAAATCTGCAAATACAGAAAACTCTCTAATATGCAAACTTACTTAACAAGATCAAACTGAAATACAAGCACAAATACAAATGCAAACTTACAAATGATTGAATCACTCATAAGCATACTAAAATCTCCACTAGATGCTATCTCTCAAGCATGAAGTCGAGCCCAGACTAGGAGGCATTCATTCCTCGAAGAATTCCCGCAACCATTTCGGCAGCATAACATTAGCATAGTCCAAAGATGATGAAATGATGCACAAGACTCCTTTTTATAAGTTCCGTTTGACTTCACGAAACCCTAAAATCCAACTCAAGCTCAAACCCTAACTTTTCCTTCAATAAGGCGTCCTTTTCACCTTTAGCTCAATAATTATATTTTAATTAAAACATCACCTTGATAAATGCGCCCACATTAATTTCCTTTGACTTTGGAAAATTCACCAAATATTAAATATAACCTTAATGAAGGCGCCACCCTTTGAGTCCACCTTTTAAAACGACATTAAGTCATTCGACTAGGCCAAGGTGATAAAATAACATTTTAATTATAATGTTATTTTTAAGTGAAATGAGCTCGACTTCCCAGAACTGCATTCTGAAGCCCGAAACTGAATACGCCACTTGAGTCAACTGAAGGGGAAAGTCAACTGCCTGCTACCATCCTGTTTACTGCCAAAAATAGAATTTACTAAAAATAGTAAATTCCAGAAAATGCTCTGAATGCCGAGATGAACATACCCCTGCGAAGCCCTCTGAAAACCCAGAAGGAATCCGCCATTGAATCCACCATCTCTGAACAATGACCTCCTCAAAAGTAGGAAACCCTAATTTATCTTTCGACTAGCCTTCGGGTTTCCAGAAAAAAGGCCAACGGTCACAAGAACAATCAGGTTTGAGAAGGGGACATTACAGAATCCTATCCCTCTCTTTTCTATTTATATGAGATGCTCATTCATAGTATCATATCGATTAACACATTCATTCTTCTTAGTGCGAGTTCTTTGAGAAGTACGATTTCCTTCGAGAGCAGATTGAAGTTATTTAAGGAGGCTGTAACTTGTCTTCAAGAAGAGCGACATTATATTCTGTTATTGCATCAAAGATTTGGTGCTTATTATTGGCCTTGTAATCAGCCTCTTTGTAAAGATCTCTATTGTTTGTGGAATGTCCCACCCTTGATGGAACAATTAACTTTCTGATTTTGCCAAATATTTTTCGTTTGATAGATTTGCAACTTCATCAAATATATGTATGTATTAGATTGTCATTTAATATATAAAGCAAAAGCGAATCTGGGGGTCATAACCAAGTCATTCCAAACTCATATAGGACTGAATTTTTACAATATAACCACTCTGAAATTAATATCAGACTTGAACAACCCCAGAATAATCAATAAATAGGCAGGACACCCATGCCAAATGCTATATCAGACCTCTGTGTTACCATCTGAGTTTATATTTACAGTTGAAACATTACAAACAACACCCAAGGAAGTGCAACAACTTACAGACTAGCAATAGATATCAGTATGATCAATATTCAGCATAGTATCATTACATTTTACTCCCCAGACTTGATGTGACAGTACTAAATGTGAACTTCAGAATAAGGCAATGACTGATTCTATTATATATTGCTGCTTAGAAGTTCATATCAGAATTTGGCATACTTAGAAAATACCATTCAGACTGATCACAATGATTGCTTGAGATTACATTGAGCATGGCAATGATAAACTGACTCTCAGAGATACACAACAAACACCAAATGTTTTTGATTTACAGTCAAACGTTACTCAAAACTGACTGTAGGACTGAGAGAATGGCAATAAATACAAACAGCAGTATTAAATAGTTTGATTTCTGATTACAAATACCTATAACCTTAAATGATAGAGGATTTTTTGAGTGTAGAAAGATCATAAGTTTAGTTATCACATACTCAGACCTGTAGTAGCAACGCCCTCGATCTAGAAGTGCATGAAATGGAATCAAGACTGCCAAGAATGTATGAACAGCAACTCAAGATGCCTCCTTTGCAATCGGTTCACTTTGTAAAGGCTATGCCTAGCTCCATAGACCACTGTGAACCCAACAAATGCTCAGAATCCGCAATAATGAATGCCCAGCACTGTAGCACGACACTGTTCACTCCACTGTAGCAGCAGTGCATTAACTTCTGATTTGCAATGTAAACTCCTGTAAAAACTTCTATGATTCTTCTCCGATAAAGCACAATTGAAAGGACTGAATTATCCTCTCCTTAATTGCAACCCTTCAAGAGATCTTCCACTCCCTCAGTTATGCTATCAATAGGAAGTTTTTGTTTCCTATGATCAAAGAAGAAAACTGCAAAAGCCTTAGGCTCCACAATAAAAATCAATCAAAATAATATTCATCAACTGGATGTGAGAATGAGCTCTTACCTCTCTTTTTATTCTTTCCTTAGGAGAGCTCAAACACCTTCCTGGCTAATGTGGGATAAAAGATTTATTCCCACATTAAATTATTCACTTAACGCACTTTAATATATTAAAATGACTTTATTATTATAAAGTTACTTTATAGCTTTATAATAATATTAAAATATTAAATAAATCACTTAAGTCACTTAAACTTTAATATCTCTTGATGTACTTGTCTGATTGCTAAGCCATCTGAGCCAGGAGTCGACTCTCCCTGTTCTCCATGTGATTAGATGCTCGTCTAAAAATAGAAACCCTGAACAAAGACTTACTATAAATAGTAAGTATGTGAAACTGAGTCTAGAAACAACTGCAAAGGCCCAATCAAGGTCGACACTGCCAATATGCTCTGCTCAGGTGTCTTTCTATTAATAGGAACCCTGACTCTCCCAAAATAGTAACTTACTATAAATAGTAAGTGTGCCAATTTTAGTCAAATAACCTGTGCAAAGGCCAAAACTTGAATCCAGCTGAAGAGTAATGTCTCTAATCACCGAGTAACTGCCACATGGGACCATTTATCCAAACATATTAACCTACAAGGGTCAGGAATAGGCTAAATCCACCAAACTCTGATGCTCGCAAAATGGGGACATTACAGTTTGATCTTCAATATATAAGCAATATATTGTTGCTGGGTTTTTCTCCCTCAAGTGGAGGGTTTTCCCAGGGTATATGTTGTGTCTATTTGTCTGATTTTGAATTAAAATCTGATCATAAAAACTAACATCGTATCAGAGTGGGTATAAAAAAGATCGTGATCAGATTTCTCATAAGCAGCGCTTTCATAAACTCTTATTCTCATTCTCTTGCATTTATCTTATCGTCAAGATGGTGAACGGGCTCAAGATCGAAGATAGACTCAAGGGTGCTGCCAACTTCACATCTTGGAAGTTTAGAGTTATGCTCGCTTTGGAAGAAAATGAGTTAGTTGAGTTCGTGGAGGGCGAAATTCCCGAACCGTCTGATCAGAATGAGAAGTCTCAATGGAGAAAGAATTGCACTAAGGCAAAAAAGATTTTGGTAGACTTCGTAAAGGACCACCTTGTGCCAATCATCTCCAAGTTGAAGACAGCAAGAGAGATGTTCAAGACCTTGGAGGAGATGTATGAGATCAATAACACAAGTTGAGCTCTTGCATTAAAGAAACAACTTCATCATATCAAGATGGGAAAAGGAGATTTCGTCATCACATTCTTCATGAAGATCACTGAGTTGAGAGATCGGCTCTCTACCATTGGGCATATTGTTGATGACAAGGATTTGGCTATGTTGGCTCTTAATGGTCTTCCTCAATTTTGGGAGCCATTCATCCAAGGTATTAGTGGGAGATCAAAACTTCCTAAGTTTGATCGTTTGAGGGCAGATTGTATTCAAGATGAATCAAGATTGGCTGCGAGAGGCATTGGGCGAAGTTCTACAAACGAAGACATTCATGTACTTGCCGCTCAATCTTCAAAGAAAAAAAGAAGAGAAGGGAAGAAAGGCTACTTCAAGAGGAATAGAGACAAAGGATCAGATGGTGCCCCTGCATCTAAGAAGAAGAAGGACCTCTCCCGCATTCAATGCTTCAGATGTGACAAGTTTGGTCACTATGCAAAGGATTGTCCAACTAGATCTAAGTAGCAGGCTTCAATTGCAGATGTGGATGAGATCTCTCCTTAGAAAGATTCAAGTGGATTTATATTCTATTCTGCCTTATCAAGCAATGTGCCTACGGACAACAATACTTGGTTGATTGATAGTGGTGCCTCTCGCCACATCACTAGATTTAGACAGCATCTACCTGATTTGGCGGAGAGAGAATCAAGTGTTCAAGTCATTATTGGAGATGATGCATGTTATTCTGTGAAAGGTGTTGGGACCTCCTCTCTTCACTTAGATTTTGGAATCTCTTTACAGTTGAGTGATGTGATATTTGTTACGGGTATCAAGCGGAACCTTGTTTCTATCTCAGCCTTGGAGGACAAGCGATATCAAGTTGCATTCTCCGAAGGAAAAGTTCTTGCATGGCTGAAGAACTCAAGTATCAAGACTGCTCGTGTGATTGGAGTTCAACATGAGAGCCTCTACAGACTTTGCACTCGTCCACTTCAAGCTTTGTTGCATGATTCCTCAAGTTCGTGTGAGCTTTGGCATAGAAGACTTGCTCACCTTCACTTTAGAGCACTACCAACCATGGAGAAGATGGTCATGGGCCTCCCTAAACTCAACCAAGAGCATGAAGGCACTTGCAGAGGTTGCGCATTGGGTAAGAATACTAAAGGTCCATTTCATAGTAGTGAGAGTAGATCTAAATGTATTCTAGACCTTGTTCATTCTGATTTATGTGGTCCAATGTCTGTTGCTTCTTTGAGTGGTTTCTTGTATTATATAATTTTTATTGATGACTACTCTAGAAAGACTTGGATTTATTTCTTAAAGTCTAAAGAATATGAGGAAGTACTTGAGAGATTCAAGGAATTTAAAACTCAGGTAGAGAACTTGTCCAGGAAGAGGATCAAAGTTCTGAGATTCGACAACGGAGGAGAATACATCTTTGGCAGCTTCCGTAACTTTTGCATTGAAGCAAGGATTAAGAGGGAGTTATGTGTCCCTTACAATCCTCAACAGAACGGTGTTGCAGAAAGGAAGAACAAATCTATTGTAGAAGCAGCTAAAGCCATGATACATGATCAAGATCTACAAACCTTCCTTTGGACTGAAGCATCTAGGACAGCTATGTATGTTCAGAATAGAAGTATGTTCAGAATAGAAGCCCTCACCACATTCTAGAGAACATGACTCCTGAAGAAGCTTTCACAGTTGTGAAACCAAAAGTAAGTCATTTGAGAATCTTTAGATGTCCTGTATATGTTCATGTGCCTAAAGATAAAAGGACAAAGTTGGAACCATTTGGCAAGAAGGGAATATTTGTGAGCTACAGTGAGTTTTCAAAAGCCTACAGAGTTTACATTCCAGGATGTTACATTTGAAGAGGATGTTGCATTCAAGAGATCTAAGGGCATTCACATGGAGATAGACATTGAAGACCAAGAGTCTCCTCAGGATATCGAAGTTGATCATACGCCTGAGATTCAGAGGGAGGCTATTGAACCTAAAGAAGATGATGATCCAGTTGAGCCTTTGGAACCTACTGATGGGCCTAGAGACATTGTGATTGGTCGTAAGAGACCTCTTTTTGGCCAAGAAAACAATGCAGGAGGCAGAAAGATTTGCAGCCCCGAGAGGAACATTTAGAGAAAGCAAGAGACCTCACAAGTTTTCAAGCCATGTTGCATTGATGAGTGAAATCATTGAGTCTGAACCTTCCAGTGTTGAGGAAGCTACTAGTTAGCAAGTGAAATATGCTAACCAATTTTTCGAACGATTTACACAACATAAACCAGCACTAGCCAACTTGATTAGCGTTAGCTCCAAATTGAAAACCAAGCTTGAAAGAACTCACACCAAGAATGCACACTCAATCCCAAGGAAGGATAGGTGTTGTCATATGGTGGAGAAGCTAAAGAACAGTACTTGAAATGAAACAACAACGTCAAGAATGTGCACTCAAGATCCCACTGAGGGCAAGGTGCTAACATATGACGGAGTGATTAATTGAAAACTTGAAACTAATAGGCGGATAACCAGCCATGAAGCTACAACAATCTAATTCATCCGTTGCGACAGGCATCCACTTGAGAGTGGGGATTCACCACTTTGAAAGTGGGTACAAAGAGAGATACAATCAATTATCCACACTGGCGGTAAGACCATCCAAGGGTACTTAATGTGAGAAGAAAGAAGAATTAATTGCAGCGATTAGGACTGGAACAGTACTACTGTTTACAGTCATTACAATTAAGAAAGAAAGCTGCAAATTACATATGAATTACAATAGCCTCAAAGCACATGAGTAATAGATGATCTCATACAAATAATTATCTCTCTAACTGCTGATAATGAATCAAAAATCAGAACTTCTAAAGTCTGATAACAAAAATCAGCAAACTGGAATGAAGAACCAGCAACTATGAATCCACTAAATTATTCATAAGTCATTCAAAATACCTCGGAATCGAATGATGTCTTTTGCAGATGCCTTCTAGGAGGTGGGCGCCCAAAACCATAACACAAAACAGCCTCAAAACTTAGTGAATAATCCTTGCACAAATTCCAAAGCTCCCAAGAATGGTACGGCCCTTGAGAAGGGCGATTTGGCAAAATAAAAATAAATACTCAGAAATAAAATCTGCAATTTCGAAGAAGGGGTCGCCCAAGGCAGAGAAACAAGATTCCACGACACCCAGAATGAAATAAAATTCACTCACAAAGCTGTATGTAATATTGACTTTCAGCTGTGGTAGCATCAGCAACTTCAAAACTGGAAAATATCATCAAAACTTCATCTGTTGAGCTCAATCTGCTAGTCTGATTTGAGAAGCAGCAAAAGGCCAACTAGGTGTTATCTTTCAAACACGAAATAGGACAAGAGGCTTGGAGGTAAGCTTTCCTCGAAGCAATAATTCAATTGTCATTTTGACAGCATAACATTAGCAAAATTCATGGATGGTAAAAGCTGGAGCAAAGCTTCCATTTTATAAAAGATCAGAAGACTCAACAAATTCCCAGAAGGTACACCAATAGTCACCAATGACCATTCAGATTTCCAAAAAACCTTCTAACTTCTCAAAAAGGCGTCCACTTTATCAAGGCACAAATAAACTTTATTTTTAAAAGAATATCTTCAAGAAAAGGCGTCCATTTTTCCCAAGGCATTAAAAGACTTTAAATATTAAATTTATCCTTCATGATGACGTCCCCCTTCATGACCACCTTTTAAGAACAACTTAAAGTTATTTTCCCTAGACCAAGGGGTCAATTGCAAAATATAATATTAATGCCTTTAATCACCAAAATTAAACCTTTAGAAGCTAGACTTGAAATGCATTAAATGCTCCAACTGAAAATGAAGACCTTGAAGACTGACAACTGCATATTGCCACAAATGGAATTTACTATAAATAGTAAACTCCCTGAAAATCCATAGAACCTCAGAACTGGAAACCCTAATTTTACCTCAAACAAGCCTACAGGCTTCCGGAATAGGCTGATGAGTGACAGAACAGATCATTGATGAGAAGGGAACATTACAGCAAGTATGGAGAGATGCTATGGTTGAAGAGTATCAATCCATTCTCAAGAATGATGTTTGGCACATCGTACCTCGACCTGAAGGAAAATTGTCATGTGTAATGTCCCCTTCTCAAACCTGATCTTTCTAGTGACCGTTGGCCTTTTCCTTGGGAACCCGAAGGCTAGTCGGAAGATAAATTAGGGTTTCCTATTTTTGAGGAGGTCATTGCTCAAAGATGATGGATTCAATGGCGGATCCTTTCTGGGTTTTCAGAGAGCTTCGCAGTGGTGTGTTCATCTCGGCATTCTGAGCATTTTCCGGAATTTACTATTTTTAGTAAATTCTATTTTTAGCAGCTTTCCAGTTGAGTTCAGCTCGGTTGACTTCCTGCTTCAGTTTGGTCAGATGTTTTGCTCAGTATTGGCTTCAGGGCATATTCGGAAGGATAAGTTAAGTCATTTAATTAAAAAGTCACGTTTTAATTATTATATTTTAACGTTGACCCTTGGCCTAGAGTTAATGACTTAAGGTTGTTTTAAAAAGGTGATCTTTTGAGGGTGGCGCCTCATTAAGGAATATTTTAATTATTACTAAAGTCTGAGCAAGCTTTGTTGGGCGCATTTATTAAAGTATGATATTTATTTAAAATATCAAATCTAAAGCTTTGAAGGAAAAGTACGCCCATCCTTGAGGAGATTGGGTTTTGACCTAAAAGCGGATTTTAGGGTTTTGAGAAGTCAACTGGAGAATTATAAAAAGGAGTCTTGGAGCATCATTTGGTATCTTTTATCTACAGGAATGTTATGCTGCCGGATTGGCTTTGGGATTGCTTCGAGGAATGAAGGCCTCCTAGCTTGGGCATTGCTTCTCGCTTGAAAGACAGCGACTAGTGGTGATTTAAGATAGATTTGTGAGTTTGCATTTAGTTTTGAGCATTGTTTCAGCTTGTGCATTATTAGATCTGTTTTGCATATTAGTGGGTTTCAGCATTTTGCATTTTAAGCTACAGCAGATCCGTGTTTTCATTTGTAAATCAGAAAACAAAAATAATCTCGTTCTGGGTATTGTGTCATTGCATCTTATTGGTAAGGGCGCCCCTTCATGAATATTTGCAGATTTTAATACGAAGCTTATGATTTTATAATGCAAATCCGTCATTCCTTGCAGGCCGAACTTTCTAGAGTGCATTGGGATTCGTGTCAGTAATTAATAACCATTTTTAGATGCCATTTCTTATTACTAAGTTAGGCGCCATCATTTTGAGGGTCTATTGCATCAGATTTGAGATCATTTGGGTGAGAAATGAGAGAGTTATGAGCATATGAGTAAATTCATAGGTTGCTGGTTTTATGACAAAAAGTGCAGATTTGTATGACAGTTTAAGAAATCTGCATCTTCCTTATCTGGTTGGTGTTGAGATTTCATTGTATACTTTGCAGAAGCTTCCTTGTTGAATGCATCATTTGAAAGAGCATCTTAAGTCTTGATATTGCAGGCAATGACATCTTTGTAAGCTGGCAGTAGTACTGACCAGTTGTTCTTATTATTGCTCATCGTTATTGTAATACTTATTCTTCCTTCAGTTCTTGTTGTAATAGATAAATCTCCGCCCTATGGTAGCTACTCTCCCATTCTGGGTTAGCAAGCACATTCTGGGTGTTGAGTGTTTTCAGCTTTCAGCATTTCTCTTTCAAGCATTGTTATTGTAATCACTCCGTCATATGGTCGCCCCTCACTCCGCATTGGATTGGGTAGCACATACTTGACGTTGAGTTCCCTTTCAGTATTTAGAGTAGAAGATCCTCTGACCATATGCTCGCCATCATCGGCGCCATTCTTGGTTAGAGTTGCTTTTTGCATAAGCAGTTTGATTCAGATCCTCTGACCAATGCTCACACCTTGCCCACATCGGGATCCTGGTGTACATACTGGTTAGAGTTGCTTCAGTATGTTTTGGTTTATCATCTAACCTTAACGGGTGCTTGTAATTTGAAATTGTAAAAAATCAAAAAAAAAATTGGCTCGGAATATTTCATCATGTCCCCCGAAATAGTAGCATTGCAATACGAAGCATAGAAAACGAGATAAACAAAATACATGTCAAAGACATTAACTGTTTTATTATCATAATTATAAGTATTAAATTTAATGTTGTAATACCAACATATAAATATTAGCAATCTCATTATAATTATGATTACCAAAATAATATTACAATTATGATTATAAATATAATAGATATTATAATATACATGTCATTAAACGAACATATATTGTTTTAGTAATTACTATAATAATAATAAAGAAATCATAAAAGAAATAGTACTGAAATATGTGAATAAATAAACAAATGACAAATATAAATATTATTATAATCAATATAATATAATAAATATTAAATAGAATATATAAAATCAATATCAAAATAAATATATACTATACTAATGGAAATATGTAAATATACATATAAATATAATGTAATACAAAATACGTATATATATTTACCAGCAGCAATGATTACCATATAAAAACAACGGATATATATTACGGTGCAACATTGATATCACTCTAAGTCAGTGGTTAAGAAAATATGGTAAAAAACATGATGTGATTTACATACAATGATTAAAATATACGATAATCACTAATTAGAAAGGCAGCAATATATTCCTAAAAGCAACATCAACGATCAATACAAATAACCAAGGCAAGCAAAGTTAAGATTATATTAGTCAAATTTTATACAATAAATGAAGGGATACGATGGGATTTTATGGAAAAAGATAGATAGCAATTAATTAAAGGGCAAGGATTATCTAATGTGAAGGGTAGCATAATGATTAGTTAATAAAGGATAAAGAAAAGGCATCGCATGGTTTCAAAAGGATACAACTATTCAAATGGATGTACCCCTCATAAAGGAGGCATCCCTTGGCATATAGAGATATAAATATAAGGAAAAGGGGTAGCAAGAAGGACATAGGGAAAATGAATTAGAAATCTGCATAAAGCAGCAGATTGGAAATGAAATAAACTATGGGAGATTTATTTGATTAAGTGTTATTGTCAAGAATATATTTGGGGAAGTAAGTTTTATATATATATATATAGATAGACAAATAGATAGATAGATAGATATAGTAATTGATTATTGGAAGATTAAAATTAGTTAGAAATAATTATATATATATACACGATCATTGCAATAATGATGCTTGCAGCAATTATTGAGCCTTATAAGTAATTACGATCATAATATAAAAATGGATAGATTAATATTTATGACCAATCAAATGTAAGATTGAAGGAAGGCGACTAAGGAATTAAGAATCATGGGAAGACACAACAGTTCAGGTGATGTGTTCACTTAGCAATAATAGTTAGCATTTTCTAAATATAAGAACTAGATATTGTTAATTTGATTATTGATATAATGACTTCCTTTAATCTTAGCATAATGAGAATTATCATAGGAAATGATGAACTTAAAGAACCATTGGTAAATGAAAATATATTTGATTATAGGCATGAAATAAATCTTGGATGAAGGCAAATATATCTGATTGTTTAAAGATTGTCTACTATGTGCTTGTAAACCTATTAGGATGGATGGAATATGGGTGAAGTGGATTGCCTAAAAACCCCACTTTCAGCCCCTTACGCCCTAGACAAGGGATTGGGCTTTGCAGCCCCTTAGGCCCTTAACAAGGGATTGGGCTTTGCAGCCCCTTAGGCCCTTGACTAGGGATTGGGTTATAGAAAGATGGGGGTCCCACCTAGGTCTCTGCCCCTTAGGCCCAAGATACGGGATTGGGCAAGAGAAAGTGGTAGGCCTTAGGCCACTTGGACAATATGGTTCCTCCCCCCTGATAGGACGAGTGTCTTCCGAGGTGTTGCCATGAGTGGAGTATGCAGGTACTAGGTCCCTGGGCAAGAAGGATTGTGATGAACAACCTCTGAGCTTTACATAAGGGCTTTAGGGCTCCACCTATGGCACTCCTCTTACGTCTTCATTAATTGCTCTATGATTATGAATATATTTTGGATATCTAGATATTATTGCTAACATATATATGTGTGTGGAAATGTTATTAAATTGGTGAATGCAGATTTCAATCTAGGATTATTTCGTTAGAGAAACACATTCCTTTTGGAAAGAAGAAACCCTAAACCTAATCAACAATCAAAATTCTAGGGAAAACAAGCGAATTCAAGAGCAAGGCTAGGTAAGGGACATTACAAAAATCTGTTGTATCTTCTAAGTGGCTCTTCAAGATCAAGCATGCGGCTGATGGGAGCATCGAGAAGTACAAGGCTAGGTTTGTGGCTAGAGGATTCTCTCAGAAAGAGGGAGTAGACTATGAGGAAACCTTTGCTCCAGTTGCTCGTTATACATCCGTTGGGACCATCATTGCTATTGCAGCATCTAAGGGATGGAAGATACACCAGATGGACGTGAAGACAACATTTCTAAATGGTGTAATTAAGGAAGAGGTGTATATTGAGCACCCTAATGGCTTTGAGGTTCATGGGAAGGAGTCTCATGTTTGCAAGCTGAAGAAGGCTTTGTATGGCCTTAAGCAGGCTCCTCGTGCTTGGTACGAAAGAATTGATCGATACCTGATGAGCTTGGGCTTCTCCAAGAATGATGTTGATTCAAACCTATACTTCAAGGTAATTGATGGCGAAGCATTGATCTTGGTTCTCTATGTTGATGATTTAATTCTTACTGGAGAAGAACACCTCATTATCAAATGCAAGGAGTTAGCTTCTGAATTTGAAATGAAGGATCTTGGATATATGCATTACTTCCTTGGTTTAGAAGTATGGCAGAAGCCGTATGGGATCATTCTGAATCAAGGGAAGTATACAATTGACATCTTGAAGAGATTTGGTATGATGGATTGTAAATCCATGTCTACGCCTATGGAGACCAACTTGCAGAAGCTAAAAGAGGCTGCAGCTAATTCAGATCTGGTGGATCCTACTATGTGCAGGTAGTTGATTGGATCGTTGATGTATCTAGTCAATACAAGACTAGATATTTGCTATGTAGTGAGTGCACTTAGTCAGTTCATGTGTGAACCAAGGCAAATACATCTAGTTGCAGCAAAGCATATCCTGAGATACTTGCGTGGCATAGTTGGGTATGGCTTGAGATATTCTTCTGATGTGGACTTCAAGTTGCATGGATATTTTGATTCTGATTGGACAAGGTGTGTTGCTGATCGGAAGAGCACTTTTGGATGTTGCTTCAATTTGGGGTTTGCGATGATATCCTAGTGTAGCAGGAAGCAGTCTTCAGTGGCACTAAGCACAACAGAGGCCGAGTATATTGCAGCTAGAGAAGCATTGTGGCTTCGGAAGCTCCTTGCAGGATTGTTTGGACAATCATTGGAGCTGACTGTCATTCATTGTGATAATCAAAGCTATGTGAAGCTTTCTGTCAATCCAATGTTTCATGACAGAACTAAGCATGTTGAGATCAAATACCACTATATCAGAGATATGGTATTGAGGAAAGCGATCCAGTTGAAGTACATCAGCACTGATGAGTAGATGACAGATATTCTCACCAAGCCTCTCTCCAGAGTAACGTTTGTGTACTTTTGAGACAAGCTTGGTATTGTGGAGAATGAAGCCCTAGCTGAGAGGGAGACTCAACATCAATGATCTTCTCTAATACATTTCTCTCTGTGAGAGAGATTTGAGGTGCAAGCCCTTGTTAATGCATTTCTCTCTGTGAGAGAGATTTGAGGTGTAAGCCCTTGCTTAATGCATCTTTCTCTGTGAGAGAAATTTGAGGTGAAAGCCCTTGTATCCACCCTCTAGGAGTAGCCATGGTGGATGTCATGTTGAGTGACTCCATGACAGCATCACGTGAGAGAGTTCGTGATGATTTTCTTGTACTTATTCTTTTCACCCTTTGGGAGTAGCCATGGTGAACGTCATGATGAGATGACGACATCACATTGAGAGATTCCATGATGGGCACTTGCGCACATATACCATTCATGGGAGTGGCCATGGTGGTTGATATCATGATGAGGTGATATGTTCCTTTTCACATATGGGTGCAGCTAGTGTGAGTGTTATGTCTTGTACAGCTGGAAGTATTCCTCCCATGAATGTTAAATTGAATAGCTGAGAGGGAGTGTTGATGATTATAGCGTCAAGCAACTTCTTCCAGCCACGACTTGAGACTATAAATTTAATATAGCCTAAACGGCTATTCAATTTATATGAGATTGATATGTGTGAAGGGGAACTTCACTTAAGATATGACTTAATATTTAATTATTGATAAATAATTAAAAGAGGCCGACTTCCTTTCATTCGCCACCCTTGAAGAGACACGATTCTTTGAAGGCCGACATGAAGATTTGA
>VDFB02212461.1:0-13357 GCA_007258455.2 Sequoia sempervirens | reverse complement strand
TTACATGTCTCCTCTTAGATCAACACTAGGAAGTGTTTCTGTATACCTTGCTTCCTTTCAGTGGGTATCAGAGCTTGATCACCTTTGATCCTAGTTGTTGGGTAGAGGGTATTTTTTACTAATCTTTGTTTGAGTGGGAGCTTGTGTAGTGAGTTTAAAATATTTGTTGTAGAAGAGATGGCTGGAACATTTGGAAGAATCAAGATGGAGAAGTTTAACGATGGTAAATTTGAGCTTTGGAAGTTCAATATGGAATAAATGCTCGTAGATCATGACCTATGGGATGCTATTTATGGAACCAAACTATCAGGCATGAAACAAGAAGATTGTGATCTCATGGATAGGAAAGCATATTGGCATATGGCTTATAGTGTTGTCATTGATGGAAGCCTAAGTCATTATTCTAGTTCACAGATCAGGATTTGTTCATACCGACAGGCAGAGTAAAGAACTGAGTTTTACCGGAAGTGAAAATGAATAATAGGGTATCTGGTTTGTATGTCGATTTGTATGCTTCACTAGATTATCATTTTGAATTGTGGATCTTGGGGAAAGTTGTTAAGTATCTATTTTATCTTATTGTTAAGTTTTGTGATGTTGCATCAACTGGTGGTTAAGTTAGGAGATCCGACATAACTATTTTCTATTTATTAGCTCATGGTGGCTGACTCAGTGAATATAGCATGTCGTAGATGTATAAGGAGTAATTGTTTAAATATTTCTATGTTCAGGCATTTTGATTTGGGGCCACAACATAGCATTAGCTGACCTTGATGGGTATGCATCAAATATTTAATGTGGATTAATTCAGTTGGAGATTAAACTGCAACAATCCAAAAATAATGAACAATAACTTGAAAGACAAATAGTTATTCTCAAAGATGAAATCATTATTGCAAATGAATACACGGAGAAGTTTAAGATCAATTCTGCTAAGCTTGATGAGCTAACTAAAGGACATAAGGATGCAAATGACAAGCGAGGTCTTGGATATGAGAAGGGTGAAAGCTCTGGATCTGAATAAAAGGATTCCAAACAAAGAAATCAAATGAACAAAGGCAGAAGGTATCTAGTAAGACAACCCAATGCTCAAAATTTTAATGGTTACTGCTTTGCTTGTAATAAATTTGGTCATATGGCTTCTCAGTGTAGAAGTGAAATAAATTCAAGCAATCCATTATTTCCTGGTCAGTGTTTCAATTGCAACAAGTTTGGTCATAAATCAATTGAATGCAAAAGTATGTCTATCAGTGTAAGGAATGTTAAATGCTACACTTGTGGAAGATTTGGGCATGTTGCTAATCAATGCATATCAAGAGGAAATCAATGGAATGAGTGGTTCAGACAAAGAAATTCCCGTGTTACAACTACAACAAATTTTGTCACATTGCAAGATCAGAGGGAAAGAACATGATAGAAGAGGTTTGATATAAAAGCGCAAAAATTTCACAAAAGATGATAAAGGAAAGGGAAAATCTTTTGGTGAAATTCTTCCTTCTAATCTAAACTAAGGCACCCCTCATGGGGTTTGGGGAAATGCCCCTACCGGGGTCAGGAAGCCGCCTCATGGGGTTTGGGGGCAACGCTTCTAGTGAGTTCGGGAGGTAGTGCCCTCGGGGTTCGTGGGTAGACTCCCCCGCCCACCAACACCAATTTAAGGCTTCTAAAACCATACAAAACTCCATGGTACACCTCATTTTCATGATTTTTTGAGTGGCAAAAAATTGATGGGATGTGTTATTTTCTGTCGATATGTTCTAGTGCTGTTGATATGCTTTCATCGGTCTATCGGTGGAGCTATGAGGGGAGTTCCCCCGATGTAGTAATGTTAGGCCGATAGTGTCACTATTAGCCTAAAATTACTACATTGGGGGAACTCCCCTCATAGCTTCACCAATAGACTGATGAAAGTAGCTAACTTGTTCATTTCCCCTACCATTATGCTTTCATTAGTCTATCGGTGGAGCTATGAGGGGAGTTCCCCCGATGTAGTAATGTTATGCCGATAGTGACACTATCGGCATAACATTACTACATCGAGGGAACTCCCCTCATAGCTCCACCGATAGACCGATATATGAACAAGTTAGCTACTTTCATCAATCTATTGGTATGTTTCGCGAGGGGAGTTCCCCCGATGCAGTAATGTTAGGCCGAGCAGGTCAATAGTGGCGAGCACGTTTTATAGTAGAGCCTCTGATGTATCGTTAGGCCTGGCAAGTCAATTATCGGCATAACATTACTACATCGAGGGAACTCCCCTCATAGCTCCACCAATAGACCGATGAAAGTAGCTAACTTGTTCATATATCGGTCTATCGGTGGAGCTATGAGGGGAGTTCCCTCGATGTAGTAATGTTATGCCGATAGTGACACTATCGACATAACATTACTACATCGGGGGAACTCCTCTCATAGCTCCACGGATAAACTGATGAAAGCATAATGGTAGGGGAATTTTTGTCATATGTTATAGTTGGATATGCTTTGGTAGAAATGTATGCAAGATGTGGAATCATAGACAAAACACCTAAATTGTTTGATAGAATGCCTCAAAGAGATTTCATCTCATGGAATGAAATGATTGATTGTAGAATGTGCAAAAAATGGATTTTGCAAGGAACCTCTCAAAATATTTGAATTAATGAAGCACTCTAGAACACATCCTAACATTCTACTTTCAATGGAATTAGAGTTTATTTTAAACTTTTACACATTTCTATGTTCAAGTGCTACAACTATGACATGTTGCCAATGGAATGAGGGAGGTTATTTAAATCTATAGACCCTACCATGTTCAAGTGTTGCAGTTGTGACAGGTTGCCAATGGAATCAAGAAGGTTATTTAAATGTTCATACCCTTATATGTTCAAGGTTGTAGTTGTGATAGGTTGCTAATGGAATCAAGGAGGCGGTTCAAACTATGACACATTTTTTAGTTTTGAACGCTATAACCGCAATAGATTGTCAATAGAATCAAGGAGGGTATTTAAACCTTGCATTCCTATTATATTCAAGCAACTGTGAGAGGTTATGTAATGGAATTAGGAGGTTATTTAAAACCTTTGCAACTTTCTATTTTCAAGTGTTGTAGATGTGATGGGTTGCCAATGGAATCAGGAAGGTTATTTAAACCTCTATAGTCTTCTATGTTCAAGTGTTGCAGCTGTGACAGGTTGCCAATAGAATCAGGGGGGTTATTTAAACCTTTACACATTTCTATGTTCAAGTGCTACAACTGACAAGTTGCCAATGGAATGAGGGAGGTTATTTAATCTATAGACCCTACCATGTTCAAGTGTTGCAGCGACAGGCCAATGGAATTAGAAGGTTATTTAAACATTCACACCCCTCTATGTTCAAGGTTGCAACTATGATGGTTGCCAATGGAATCAAGGAGGTTATTTAAACCATGACAATATTTTAGTTTGAATGTTGCAGCCTGTATAGATTGTCAATAGAATCAAGGAGGTTATTTAAACCTTTGAAACTTCCTATTATGTTCAAGTGCTACATTTGTGATAGGTTTACAATGGAATTAGGGAGGTTATTTAAACCTCTACAACTTACTATTTTCAAGTACTACAGACGTAATAGGATGCTAATGGAATAAGGAAGGTTATTTAAACCTCTACAATCTTCTATGATCAAGTGTTGCAGCTGTGACAGGTTGCCAATAGAATCAAGGAGGTTATTTAAAATTTTACACCCTTCTATGTTCAAGTGTTGCAGCTGTGACGACTTGCCAATGGAATCAGGGAGCTTATTTAAACCTCCAAACTCTATTACATTCAAATGTTGAAGCTATGATAGGTTTTCAATGGAATCAATTTCAAATTGGGTTCTAGGTGCCAAATTGGGAGCCTTGGAACAGGGTATGGACATCCATCAAAGCATAAAGGATAGAGGAATTTTGTCAGCTATTGTAGTTGCAACTACTCTTGTAGAAATGTATGCTAAATGTGGGATCATAGACAAGGCACTTGAAGTGTTCGACAAAATACCTCAAAGAAATGTGGTCTCATGGACTGAAATAATTGTAGGATATACACAAATTAGATATGTTGAAAAGGATTTGGAAACTTTCAAGCAAATGCAATTTGTAGGTTTAAAGCTAGATTCTGCAACCTTTGCCAACATATATAATGAAGAAGCATAAATTGAATGCAAAGCTTGTAGGTTTGTAAAACGGTCTGTCAGAGCTTTTCTCCTAGGATAAACACATTTACCCAAAACTAACCACACCTTTAGATAGCTTTTTGGCTTAGTTAAAACATATTTCAAAGTGGGGTATAGGTCCTTTGGACCAAATGATTCAAAACTAACTGTCTTAGTCAGAATTATGCCTCTTTAGGCCTTGGCTACCACATGGGTCTTTAGTTTTTTCTATCTCCAAACCCAAACTATCACAACCAATACTTGGATCACTCTTTATTTTGTCTTCACAAACTTATTATTCCATGTAAAGTCCACTTCTAAAGGTATTTTTATAAACCCTAGACTCTAGCCTCCATCTTTACTCATAAAACACTATTTTCAGACTAGGGCAATGATTTTTCACCACACTAATCTCATCCTCTTGATCTGTAACCTTTGAAATATGAGAATAGATACTATAAAAGGTAAACTCACCAAAAATTGAGAGCTTTCACTAGATAAAATAGAAGGAATACAATTTCATCAACATAATGGTCACATGTATAGAGGGCCTTTACTTTCTCGGAGTAGTTGATTATTCATGGCATTGCAAGGGTACATATTATCAATTCCAAATCCTTAGAGATTCTTTGAGGAGGTTGGGCTAGAGAATGTGTGCAAGTAGTGAGAGATGTGGCCTATGTGTAGATATTTGTAGGGAATTTGATTGAGGCTGCCACATGAATGTCTTGATCAAAACCTCTAAAATTGTTTAATTGGATGCCAATATCTTCAACAAAAACTCAAATTGTTTAATTTTATGTCTATTTTTCACTTCACAAATATCCTAATTTGTCATCATGTATCTCTTCAAATAGATTCCCTAGTTAGGAATCTTGTACCTCCATAGTTGGATGTCTTCATGTTGGATCCTTTGCCCCCTTGTCAAAACATGTTCCTCACTATAACTAGGCATAGGAATTTCATTTATCTTTCTACTAGCTTTTTGTTGTGTTTTATTTCATTCTAAAATAGATCTATTGTTATCTGGTAAATGAAGGCATTGATTCTATGGTTTTATCTATGGATTTTTTCATATATAAAATTATTGTAATACAAAGTGTTAGACCCTTGTTTGTTTCTCCCCATGGAGATATTTTGAACTATGAAATGATCATTTGGTGGTTTAAATTTTTTGTTTATTTTGTTTTCCTTGCCCTTGAGGTTATTTTTGTGACAATTCTCCTGAAAAAATTATTTAGTATTGAATGTATAGTAGCTACTCCTAAAGCTGTAAATGCAATGGTTGTCAGAGCTATTTTCATATAGAGTGAATAGTAGAGATCATATCATCTTCATATGTTAAACTTAATACATTCTTGATTTACTATTAGCAAATGAAGTTCAAAATGATTTGATATTTATTGAAATTCAAGACTATCTTCAAGACCATTCTTCCTAATATTTATGAGATGCTAGACCTTGAAATGTCTAAGAAAATTAGTAATAAATGTTATCTACAAAATTATCCTTTTGAAATGCTTGATCATATAGTGGGATGATATCATTGTGTTTCTAGACCTTGAATGACGTAAAACATTTGGACAAGTGTAAACCTATTTAACAGACCTCTGTGTTTGGAACTTCTTTGATGGTAGTGGAATTTTCTTCAGGAGTATTTGAAAAATAATCAGATTCTGATGTATCAATACTAGTACTTCTACATTATGTTGGTATCTCTCCAAGGTCTAAGTTGCTCATTATATTGTAGTTGTTTTGATTCTAACAACAACATTTGATCCTAATTTTAGTCTTTTAGATGACTGTGGGAGTATTGATGAGTCCTTAAATTAGTATAACAGTAATTTCCTCTAAGGGCCTTATAAGGGTTTGATGATTTCTTGCTTCACCAAGAAAGCACTTACATAATATGTATGGCTATTTGCCACTATTGACTTAGGTAAAAATGAACGAAGTCTTCAAGAGGTTATTGCAATGAGATACTATGTTCTCATGTGTCCTTCAGTGAAGACAATGTACTTTTAAGGACTGTTATGAATTAATCAATGAATCTATAAACTGATACTACTATATTCTTCTTTTTTATCCTAGTGATACATGAGCTGGTTATGTATCTCTATAACCATGGACCAACCCAAGTAAAACTTGCATCCTATAATTTGCATACTGATATCTTCATGCTCTGTACTCAACTAACTCTTAAGCCTTAAATTATGAACAAACACCCCTCAATAGTAAGATTATATATTGACCTAACTATTGTTGGGAATGTGTATGCATTGCATAACAATGTTGTTCATTTATCTAGTTTACCTATGGATGGGGGACATTATGGCTGGTTAGGAAACTTTATAATTTATGAAAAAATGACCCTCTTAGAGAATAGGACACCTAAATTGAATAGGAAAAGTTTGAGGGACACATGGCATGTTGTATCCCACATTGAGAATTACATTTGGGGTTGCAAAAGGACCAAAAAACTTGCAAATGTGGAATTGGATGCCACATTTCACATGGGAAAAATAGATCAACTGGAGTTTACGAGAATTTACTATTTCTAGCCAATATAAGATGTGTAATGCATCTTATAAGTTGCATCATTGAATAGGAAGTTACATTGTCATAGTGGGTATTGGATTTGTGCCACCTCACAGAGTTACACCACCTCATGTGGGTGCCCTTGGTGATATGACATGTGATTTTCATCAATGGTTTTAGAAACCATTGTTGGTTTCTTGTGTTGTAATTGCATATTTAATAAGGGATTGGGATAGTAATTTCTGAGCATACTTTGTTGTATAGAAATGCCATTGGAATGCTGCTGAAATTTCTCTAGGATTTCCATTTGATGTGAAATCAGCGTTGGTGATCATCTGATATGTTTGGAAGCACACCTTGGTGTTAATATAGTGAAGCTGATTTTGTGGATGGGGTTTTCTTCCTCCAAAGGAATTTCCCTGGGAAAACATCAAGTTATGGTGTTGCTCTTTTCTATGTGTTATCTTTCCATTTCATATTGTTGTCATAAATCAATTTTATATCAATCCTATTATTGTTCTAAATCACTTTCAATCAGATTCTGAAACCCTTTATAATGCTCCTTTAGATATATCTCTAGTTTTTCAACACTTGGTATTAGAACTTGGTATTGGCCCAATGAGGAGATGCTCTCCTTGTGTGGTTTTCTTTGGTTGCGGTGGGAGTTGTGTGAAGTTCAAATATGCTTTTGCAGGAGTCATGGCAAGTCCATAAAGGATTGATATTGGAAAATTCAATGGATAGAGTTTTGAGTTGTGGAAATTTAAAATGGAGGATCTCTTGGTTGTGGAGATCAGTGGTTAGCTGTGACATGAAATGAACTTTTTGATATCAATCAAGATGATTGAGATGAATTACATAGGAAGGAAAGGAGCACTATGTTAATTGATTTTGTGTTAATGAATGTGTATAGTGAGGGCACTACAAAGAAATTGTGGGATAAAATTGCAACATTGTTTCAAACTAAGTCTCTAGTCAATAAACATTTCTTGAAAAGAAATTTGTATTCATTGAAAATGAATGATGGGGACTCTATTGTTGATCATTTACATGCATTCATTATCACTGTTAGTCAATAGCAGCCTATTGATGTTAGTGGATGCAAAGGATAAATGTGTAAGTTTGTTTTCTTCATTACCCAATTCATGGGACAATCTTCTTAGGACAATTAGTAGTACATCTTCTAAGTTAAACACTTGAAGAAGTTGTTGCAGCCCTACTAAATAAAGAATTAAGAAGAAACCATAGAGGATTTCTCTAAAGGTGCTCTCTTTGCAAAAGGTCAGTCCAAAGAAAAAGAGGGGTAAGAAAAATCCAGAGATAAGAAGAAATATAAATCAAAAGGTAAGTCCAAATCTAGGTAAATTATACTGGCTCTTGTACTTCAAAGATGAAATGTTACAAGGAAAAGGATTGGCGTGACACAAATGACTAAAGTTTTAAAATATTGTATTCATAAGTGACAAACAACTTGGTTTTCCAAATGGATACATCCTCTCACATTTGATGAATAAGTGACAAACATCTTGGTTTTCCAAATGGATACATCCTCTCACATGGTTGGTTAGGACTGAGTGGTCCAATTTGGTACCAATATACTTTTTGATATTATTATATTCTTTTCTGAAACCACGTGTCTGTTACTTCAAAAAACTAGGGGTGCTACATATGAGAGATCATCTTCCCACAGACAAAAGAGCTAGCATCCCTGCATTACATCAATTTGCAATAATTCAACATCCTCTAATTGCAATGGGTGCTGAGTGGACCATTCATTATGAGAGTTGGGTTCTTGTGAACCACTACTCATGAAACATGGGTCAATGAGTTTGACTCATAAAACTACACGGTTGAAAACTGTTGAATCCTGATAGTGATGTCACTGTGGAAAATGCCTCCTTATCAATCAAACTATAGGCATACAGGCTGTAGGAATAAAATTTACAGTATTGTAAATCCAACAGTATCCCAACTAGAAAAGCATCACATAAAAAGTAGTAACCCTACAAGTTGTAAGGGTTGGAGAACTATCACCAACCCTCACTGCATAATCTAAAAGAATAAGAAGTTACATACTTTAAGGATAGTGGAATTAACGACTGACAAAGCAGTAAGGAAGTAACCAAGGGGAAGGTTGGGATGCCTAAATTTACAAGGGTATTATACTTTAAATTAACTAAATTTAGAATTCCTGCTAGCTACAAGAAAAAATATTTACTCAGGCATTGATGTGCTTTAACTTATTCTAAAATCAAATGCATACATAGAATGCAATCCTCATTTCAGCGATGAGATGTATTGAAAATATATATAATGATACACAAACAACATGAATGATGAGTGGAATAGTAGATGAATTTTTTTAAACACTGACAAGCTTCATAGCCTAAGCAAGGATCCATAAAAATCCTTACCTGTAATTTATGCATGCTATGCCAACCATGCTTTATCATAGTTTCTACCCTATATAGTCTCACCATAGCATTATCGACACCAAAAAATGTTGCAATTATGGCCCTTTCTATGATGGGTTATGTTAAAATTTATAAAATAAAATAAAATAAAGATTATACACAAATTTAGTTTTCGTTTTAAGGAGAAAAGTTATCAAAATTGAAAAAAAAATGATGTTAAGACAAAATAATTTAATGTCTTTGTGATATACATTTTACTTCAAAAATAAAATTACAATAGTGGGGCTACAAAAAAATACCTTGGAAAGCGACATTTACTTCAACTACAAAATTTCTCCAACACTAGCGGTAAAAGGAATGGACAATTAACACCCATTGCCTTAATATGAAAGGGTTTGCATTGCAATAGGCATCTTGTGGTGATGCAACTTGAAATTGTTAGAACTAATTGGTTGAAGGTTCGACCCTTCTTGGTTAGAAGAAATAACCGAACACCACTGGTGAAAGCAATAAAGGGTTAGCAGCCATTGAATAATAATGATAGGGTTTAAATTAAAATAGCACATGAAGCATAAAAATAGAAATTACCTTCACCCTTCTAGTGTTTCCTTACTCTCCTACTGTTGTAACCAGCCATTGCCATTTCATTCTAAAGAAGGCCATTTGAAAAAGCAATGGAAATAGGCAAATAGGGAATACACACAAACACAAGCTACTTTAACTTGCTTGTGACTGATTGTCTTGAGGAGTTTGACATTGTAGAGGGAGGAGAGACTGAGGCCTCTAGCCACGAGCAGGTTCGCCAGCACCTTGTTCAATCATATCTCCTTGTGTTGCTCCTCTTGTTTAGTTTTCTTTAGGGAGGGAAAAAGGAAAATGCATCTCAATTGAGGGAGGGAAAATGAATAAGGAGAGGGAAATAAAAATTTTATTTTAGAAAAAGTATTTTTTTATTGTCTTAATTTAGGATAATTAAAAAATTAGAAATATAATGTAAACATAAACTAGCAATTACACCTTAGTGTGCAATGGGTAGGCCGAAGAAGTGTGGAAGTCAATTAAGATAAATGTTGATCTATTTTTGTACTATATAAAATTATAATAATTATTAATTATAAATTTTATTCATTTTATGTAATTAATAGTTTTATTTAAAATATAATATATAATATTAAGTATAATTAATATATTTAACTTATATCTAATCTATTTAAAATAGCATAAATAAAAACTTTCTTTAGTTAAAAAATTTGATTATATTTTGATTATATATTAAATATAAGTTAAATTCTTAAAAAATAATTATTTTTATTTTGCAAAAGTCAAAATATTAAAAGATATTTATTTTGCAAAAATCATTATCTAAAAAATGAACCAAACCTTACCACTTGTTCATTATAGCCATGGAAAATTTAAAACTCAATAAATAGTATAATAAAATAATATAACTCACTTATACCAATTAAACTTTAATATAAATATATATGACAAAATAGTTGTTTTCATTCACGGAGTTAGGCCAGGCTTATGCAATAAATATCAATAATGACAACTCATTTTAGTCTCTTTCCATTTAAGAGGAATCAATCTAAAAGGACCATACCTATAACATTCCCTTCAAATTATGGTGGAGAGAGTATTCATGGTGATGGATAGGAATAAATAAATTAAAAAAAAAAAGTGAACCCTAATCGTTATGAAGTGAAGGCGTTTATTGAGGCGACGACAAAAAGTTTTATTTTGATAAATATACTGGAAAACCCTCGTTGAAACCTTATTTTCAGGCTATAACTCACCAAATTGGAGAAGTGAATGGTCAATACTAGTGAGGAATAGTTTGGAGGGGCGGCGGGGAAAGCAACAAAAAAATGAAAGAAAACAGTTGAAAAAAATCACGAAAAATGATGAACGACTGAGATTCGTTTAATGGCCAACAAATTGATACCAACCATTGATCGACAAAATTAGCTTTGTCTTCTTCAAATAGGATACACCTTCGGTGTAAATATATTTAAGTCAAAATTAATATTTTTCTTAAATTAATGTTTTAAATCCTCCCTTTATATAGTAGTGACACATGAATGTAGGAATGATTACCATTTAGTAGTGAAATGTTAAAATTTTTATAAAATATGTGAAGGACTTAAGACTGCACCATGAGGCAATGCCTTCCATGCAATAGGTATTTTTGGTGCACCAAGCAATCTAGGTGGCCAAATGGCCTGCTTAGGTAGGGGTCCCATGAGGGGGGCTTAAGCTCTATGGATTATGATCAAAAAGAAAAAATGAATGAGCAAGCATTAGTCATTTATTTAGTCATTTTATTTGTCCGATATTAGTCATTTATTGTGATTTTACCCGATGACCAAAATAGTCACTTATAAATGACCAAATATTTATTTTCCAAATACTACTAGTAGTTAGTCACACACTAAAAGTTTTAGTCATGTAGTCATTTATTCGACAAATTCTACTAGTGCCTTCCTGGGAATTGATCTTAGGCCATTGGCTCAGGGGAGTTTTTCAAGAAAATTGTCCCCTTGTCTGTGAGTGTAAGTGTAAGAATGAGATAAACAAATTAGAATGCTTCTACACTTCTAAATAAGACATAATAGCAAAGATTCAAGAGAATTTAAATCAATTTAAATGCAGGAACCTCTGAAGTTGTCCTATTGCTCTCTAACTCTAAAGATTTCTTTAATCAACTTGCTCTCAGATTTTAGAAGCTAATAGATTGTTGAAATGACACTTAGAGAATGAGATTTAAACTAATTCTATTCCTATATGATTTAATAATGCAACTAAGATGATTCTACAGCAAAGCTTCTGAGAAAGAAACTACTGTAAACAACCATAATTAATGAATTAGAATGCTTGATGAATGCTTGATGGATGCTGGATGAATGCTGAATGCTTGAATGCTTGGAAAACCTGCAGAGTAAGATTGCACAAGTTAGGATCCTTTTCCTGTAGCCAAAGACCTGTATTTATAGCTTTCACGGCTCTCATTTGTGGAGGGAAAACACAGCAGAGGTTGAGATTCAATCTGGAGAATTGAATGGTCTGAGATGAGAAGGTGGATCTGATCATGAAGGATTGTTTCTCCCCATGAAAACACCAGGCAAGAGGATAGGAGAAGATTTTCCTGTGACAGCCCTTCACGGCCATTCCCGTAAATACACAGGAGTTGGTTGTTGAAAAATTTAATAAAACTGAATAGTTTTATTTTATTGTTGAGATTTGATGAGGTGGAAGTTTTTAGAAGATTTTAGGAATATTTTATTTGATTTATTCCCAAAATTGGAAGAAATAGAATATTAATTTAAATAAACAAACTATAGGAGTTTTATTTATTAAATTAAATGTGAAAGAAGAGTGATTAATTAATTTAAACAAAGTATGTGAACTTTATTTAATTAATTAAAGTAGAGTAATATGATCTTTATAAATAGGAGAATTTGATTATAATAATAATTAAATAAAACAAAGGTATTAATTTTGCTTATTTAATTAAAATTAGAATAAAAGAAGAATTTAGAAGAAATAAATATGAACTATATAAATAAATAATTTTTATTTATTTAATAGTAGAGGAATAACAGATTAATTAATCAAATAAATGTATTTAATTAATTAGACCAATTTTAGGTGTATGCGTAGTTGGCATCAAAATTTAGGAAGTTGTTATTAGCTGTGCTAAGAGTTTACAAATGTATCAGTGATCGCTTGTGCAAAAAATTGAGAAGTAGAAGGTCCACAAATGAATTCTTCTTTTGCTGTCTGAGAAAATAGAGTATCCGAAACACCTAGGGAAAAATATTTAATGTGATAAAAAGGTTAGGTGTGCGAGTTATAAAAGGATATTTGGAACCCTCATTTGTCACCTTGCATTAAAGAAGAACAGAAGGAGAGCCTCTGCAGTAGAATTTTGAAGGAGTAAATTAAATTTGATGGCGAATTCAGTAGGTATTTCAGTTGCTTGTAGAATTCTCACTTAATTTGGTGTTCAATAGAAACTTGTTCGGTATGGAAATGAAAATGAAGTAAGTCAAAGGAATGGTGAATTTAGATGAATCTAGTAGTGAAAAGATTACAGATGTGAGAAATATGTTGCCAACCAATGAATTGAAATGGTTTGAAGGTGTGAAACACAAAAGTTTGGACATTTGGAGTGAATTTCCCTATTTTGATAATGCGGAAGTCATTAGGTTTATCCTAAACAGATTAAAATGTGTAAGGAAATAAAG
>VDFB02212460.1:0-44263 GCA_007258455.2 Sequoia sempervirens | reverse complement strand
ATTTAATTAAATAAATGATTGATTTATTTAATCAAGGAGGGTGATGTTGGGATCAAGTTGATTTATTTAATTTAAATTGATGATTTTAGGAGATTGATAAATAAACTTGATTTATTTAATGAATGGATGAATATGACCTAATCAAATGCATGATGTCAATTTTGCATGTCTACATTTTTCCCCTCTTTGAAGCAATGTACTTGCTGTGTTGGTTCAAAGAATAAACTTGCCGCAATCAAAAATTTAAATTTTTTCTAATTTTTTGGATGCCCCAGCAGAAAGAAGTACACATCATCTAATTTCTTCTTTTCCGCACTAACATCACGTCATGAATAGTTAATCATCATCACCAGTGCATCCATCCTGCATCCACAAACCATCAATATTCTGCATATCATATCACATGCATAATCATCATCATAATATAAATCTATTAGTCTAAGCATCTCATAAATAATCACATTTGCATAAATCACACATTTGTATAATCACATCATATCATCATCATAATATAGATCTATTAGTCTAAGCATCCTATAAAATCATACATTTGCATAATCATGGCATATCAGATCATCAATCTCATCCATCTCACATCATATCATCATTTAAGTTATTTAAGATAATATAGATTTGTTATCCTAAGCATCTAAAAATAATCTCATTTGCATAATCATCCATAACCATCTAGTTTGAACCTCTTTATCGTGAGATCGACCCTCAAATAGAATCTTTTAGCTTGATCTCTCGAGGGGGAAATGTACTAGTGTACTTCTTTCCACTGGGGCATCCAAAAATTAGATTTTTTTTGAATTTTGATCATGGCAAGTTCATTCTTTGAACCAACGCAACAAGTACATTGCTTCAAAGAGGGGCAAAATGTAGACATGAAAAATTAGCATTATGCACTCAATTAGGTCCATTCATCAAGTAAACCAGGTTTCACATTCATCCACTCATCAAATTAATCAAGTTCACCTTCATCCATTCATCAGGTAAACTCATTAATTTCATTCCTAAGGTTATTCATTTAAATCAATTAAACATCATCCTTTTAATTAAATAAACCAAAATTTATTTAATTAAAACCCAAATGCATTTTTCTATCCCTTTTGATTTAAATAAATCAAATATTCAAGTCAAAAGGGGTCAAAACATCGTGAATCAATATTAAGCTAACCTAACTCGATTAACCTAACCTAACCACCAATCACATCCTCTAGCTTTTCCGTTGCACCAATAAATGATTTTAACTCATTTATAAAATCAACATTTCCAAAGAACATAGCATCTTTTGGAGGAATATTCTCTCACCTGAATTAAAACAAGTGGGACATGTATCCAACAAAATAATTAATAAGCTCTTACATGTCCCTTTGCAAAGATCAAACTCAACATTTACTCTCAAATTCAAATTTCAAATTTCCCCCTCTTTGGCACATTGACCAAAATGTGCTCATTCCTCAACCTATGACAAGATGACAAGTGTCCTCATCTCATTGGCCTAATCTTTATCCTACATTTCTCTCTCATAAGCATTCTTTCAACTTGAGAATATTTAAATAGAGATCTTCAATCATCAACAAATACTCCACAACTCCACAATCATTCATGTAAAGTCACTTTCTTCAGGAAAACTAATTTTTCCCACCATCACTCCATCTTCAAGGCATTTTATCATTTAGCTTATCTATCAAGGATTGGGAAAGGGCTATTTTCCACAATAGCAACAATCCACTATGAGATATAATTTGCTCCATGTTTTATCATATGCTTTCAATATATCTATCTAAATCTTTATTGCTTTGATTGCATTATTAACATGTGGAGTTATTTCATAAGGATGCTGATTGTTGGTTTTGTTTTAAAATACTAATCATGCTTTATGTGTGTTAGGATTTTGTAGACATGCAAAATTAGCATCATGCATTCGATTAGGTCATATTCATCATTTTAGCAAATAAATCAAGTTTATTTATCAATCTCCTAAAGTCATCAATTTAAATTAAATAAATCAACTTGATCTTAAAATCACTCTCCTTTTAATTAAATAAATCAAGCCTTTTATTTAATTAAATCTGAAATCACCTTCTATCCCTTTTTGATTTAAATAAATCCAAATATTCAAGTCAAAGGGGTCAAAAGAATCCTAATCATCATTAAGTTAATCTAATCCTGATTAATCTAACTTAAACACCCATCACATCCTCTAGATATTCCCACTTGCACCAATAAATCAATTTATTGATTTATTAAAATCAACATTTTCCATCAACATGGCATCTTTGAGGAATATTCTTTCAAATTTGAATTCAAAAACAAGTGGACATGTACACCCAACAAAGCATTTATGATGCCTTACATGTCTCTTACATGTCCCTTGCACAAGTCAAAACTTAGCATTTACTCTGAAATTCAAATTTGAAATCTCCCTCTCTTTGGCACATTTCCCAAATCTTGCACATTCCTCAACCTATGGCAAGATGACAAGTGTCCTCATTTCATTGGTCGAATCTTTGTCCCACATTCATCCATTTGGCCATGCTCTCATCAAAATAATCTATAAATGAGAGGCTTCATTCTTGATCAAATTCTCCACAAATCCACAAATCCTATGCAAAGTCACTCTCCTCATTTGAGAACTGATTTTTTCCATCTTATCGTCATCATCTAGCTTATCTATCAAGGATTTGGAAAAGGGCTATTTTCAGCAATAGCACTAATCCACTATGAAATAAAGTTTTGATTATGTTTTTATATGCTTGCATTTCATTATTTTTGTTTTATTTAGTTTGTATATTTTATCATAGTCAAATATTTCATAGGGATGTTGAATTTAAATGAGTTTCAAATGACTAGCATAAGGATTTTATGTTAAGTTTTAACCATTAGTAGATTTGATGTCCACAGATTTTAACCAAAATGCAGATTTAGCACCCAAATTATGGCGCTAGAAGGAGGGCATTAATATGATATGTTTCTATTCATCTCCATTTATTTAAGCATTAGAATAGAAACAAAAAGTTCTACAAAGTCAGTTCTCAAGGCGACATTACTTTGCACTCATGTAAGTCTTATTTAAAGACAAGCTTTTTCTTTATTACCTAACATAGGTTGCTGTATTCATTACTAAGAGATGGGTGTATGGCATGATTAAATTTTTTCCTTCGAGAGGCTGGATTATAGGAACCCAAGATTCTAAGATGAATGTTATTTTTTTAGAATTCATAATCAGTTTCTTTATTTAGGGGATATGGGACTATTGATTGAACCGCATAAGCTGTGTTTTTTTTTTTTACTAACCATACAATGCTTATGCATAGAGCCTCTCAAATAAAAAATCATTGCAAACCGAATCAAACAGAGATGACAAGGACCTCAAATAATTGCAAAATATTTGCTCCAAATAACTTCTAAGCTGCATGCCTGTTGCTATTCTATTTGTGTTTACAAATTTAATTCAAGGAAGTAAAGGCACAACACTCACTTAATTCTCAAAACTCACTCATTCACTGTGGACCATTCCATTTGAAGTGAAGTGTGCAATTTCTCATAACTAGACCTGCACGTCATCTCACACTGATTACATTTTATTGTTGAGATCCAAGCGCGACTAAAAAAAGGTTAAAACACATTCTTAAAGGCATTGAAAATGGTCATGACAAATTATCTTGGAGAATATCGACAAATTATCTCTATTTTTGCAACAACAGCCATGACATGGAAAAGTGAGGAGAGATTTTGTTTGGAGAGAGAACTTGCAAATTCAAAGCGAAGGAAACAATCTTTGGAGAAACTTTTTTAATTTGGGCCTTGAACATTAAACTTGAACTTGGAAAAAGCAGTTTTTAATGCTTATTGCAATAACTTGAGGCATTCATTTCTTGATTTCATTTTTTGTTTTAGGACAACTTGCTTTCAATTTGGATTTAAAATCAATCACTGTCTTGATCTTTTCAAAGTTGGCCTAAAATTGAATGTTAGAAAATGACTAGTCTTTTACTTTTGGACTAAAATTGAACAAGCAACTTCACATTTGATTTTTTAGTGCTTAAAACAAATTCATCATTGCTTTGAGGCTTAAAATGAACATGTGTTTTTCGTGTTTCATAATCTCTTATTCAAAGTAATCTCATCTAAACAGGCATATGCACTTCTCTCGTGCTTCACGATGATCTTGAGAATCAAAATCCTTTTTGATGACATTAAGTTGCATAAAGGATTTCTCACACACTTCAATTTGGATTTAAAATTGAACAAAACACTTTGCGAGTGTGAGTAAACCTATTGCATGTGTTCTCCCTTTGTTTCTAAATGAAGGTTGATCGAACTATGAATAAGTTTATTCACTTTTGTCTATCTTAGAGGGCCTGCCTTGGGGAAAAATTACTCACCCAAGGGAACGACTCAATCGGTAACACTCTAAAGCCAAGAGTATTTCTAGCCAAGATATAAATGTGGGTACTGGAGTAAACACCAGTATCACGCGGTTGACTCTGACGAGATGGATCCGAAAGGGGACTCTCGCCTTATGGGTCAATCTCCACGAATGGAAAGTTTGAAATAAAACCCTTGTTTGTAGTGACCTATTAACCCATTCACTGAGTTTATCAAAGTGGTGCATTGGAACTTAGATTCCAAGAAGTTACTTGCCATGTCCGATCTTGGTTAAAGTATAGAGGTTAAAACTTCATTCTTAACATACCTTTATACTCTTTCCTTGGTTGCATGTAAAATCATCTCTTCTTCTACGAAGGGCATGAGGCAATCCCACCAAGAAAAACGTACCAATTGAGCTAGGATGTTATATTGCTTTGATCAATTTGAAAACACAGTGCTTTAATCGAAAACATTGGAAAACCAACATTCAACATGAGCATCAAATCTCAAACCCTTTAGGAGAGGCAAATATCCTTGAACGAATTCATGTGCTATTGCTTGCCCTTGGGATTTTATCCTTAGAGGCTTCTAAGAATTTGGATTTCATCTCAATTTGCTCCTAATAAGGTCAACAATAGGTAACTCTTGCCTCAAATTTCCTTGGTTTCCGCATAATACACTTTGTAGGATAAGGGGAAAATTGAGACATTAGACATCTAGGTGTAAAATATAATCAAGAAGTGTGTTTGTGGTAAAAGCAAGTCATTAAGAAAAGATTAAATCAATTGGACCCCACATATGTGCTTGGCATCTTTTGGTCATATGGTTTTCATGCAAACATTGATCTTTTGATTTTGAATTACTTTTAGAAAAAGGCATGTTCTTCACTATCTTAGTCTCAGAAACAAGTCCTTCCTAGGATCATTTAGGATCAAATTAAACATTTCACTCATCCCAAACATTTATCAAAATCCATCCCACCAAACAACTTTAGAGCTTTGGAAACATCATTCTAGACTCAAGGGTAGATCATCAAAATCAAAATCACCTTGTTTAGTTAGGAGTATGGGAATGAATCCTTTCTCATACCTTTAGCTAAATTATCACCTCTTTGAACAAGTTCATCCTAAGGTCACATCTAACATCTTAGGGTTTACAAGTTCATTATCCAAATCCAATCAAACCCTAAGTCTAGCACTGATCCAAAGTCCCTAAACGTTCAACACTCATATCATTTCCCCTTTTCATGCTTCATCTCATCATTGGTCCTAAGAACCTTAGAGGTCACTTTTATAACAAGGTCAAAACACAAGAGGAACATGGAGTATAAACTTGATCCATACATCATGAGTAATCCAAGTCAACTAAGCCATCAAAGCCTTACAATGCCGATTGATTATCAACACTCACATCTATACAAACCGTACATGGGATCATTACCTTATACAAATGTCAATAGTACAAAAATGTGAGTATTCCCAAATCAAAGTTTGGGACACCTTTCCCGATGGTAGATTTAAATCCAAGTCCAAACCTACAAATCCACCATCTGAACAATCAATGCATGAGCCTTCAAATGAAAAATGACATGCCACCAAATCCCTACATGCCAAATGAGAATTTACCAATTACAACTATACCAAACATGAACATTTTGAATCAAAACTTGGTAAACTTTGGGATAAATATGTTTACGAATCACTCAAATGTTGTTCAAAGTCCAAACACGATGATAACAACTCCATATATTGATCCAAGTCAAGGTAACACCATGCAAAATCAAAGTTACCCAAATCAAGGCAATGTGATTCCCAACATCAACAATGGTCAATTTCAACCTATCATACCAAATCTGAGTGTCATCCCAAATTAGAACATTGTCCAAAATCAAACACCACAAGTGTGCATCCCAAATCTGCTTGAACAAAAGCCAAATCAAGGGAGTAAAATTCAAAATCAAGATCAAATTTTGCTAGAACAAATTGATTCACATGCCAAGATAATTGAATTATTGAGCCAAAAGATATCTTCACTCCAAAGTTAGTACACTCTTTCGTTGGTTGAACCATGTCATCAAAGCATTGGGTTGTGTCCACAACCACATCAAGAACAAAATCTCCAATGTCAAGAGGGTAGATATCAAGATCAAGATCAACAACAAACCCAATTACTTCATCTTGAAGATCAATCACCACATTTCAAAGATCAATCAACACATCTCCAAAATTAATCACAACAATTTCAATTTAAGACACAAATCTCACAAAGGAACAAGTGAAAATACACACCACTTGGGAGACCAATTGAATCAGTCCTACAACAGCTAGTACAAGAAAATCTCATCAAAATCCCCGTTTACGTGAACTATCAAGAATCAGACTTAAAACCACCAGGGTATAACAAGAAGCACCTTTGTGATTATCATAGAATAAAGGGACATAGAACATTAGATTGTGTTCGGCTCAAAAAACTCATCCAAGACATAATTGATCAAAAGATAATCACTATTGGGGACAATGATAGCATTGGAAATATCTCCACCACAACTGTTGAGAACAAGGATCAAGATCAATCCACCACCGAGCACCTTCAAGCTATTTCTACTTCATCCAATGATCAAATCAATATATGTCAAGAGTCACTTTTCAATCATGATCAAAGTCCACCAACCAACAATGATACAATCAAAGAAATGCCAACATCACTTGACCCTATGGTTGAAGAAATTAGAAATCCCTCCACCACAATCGTTGAAAACAATGATCAAGATCTATCCATCAATAAAGATGTTTTCACCTCATCCAATGAGGCATCGACCAATGATCATGTTGAAAATTTCTCTACATTTCCTTATGAGTTAGAGGGAATATCTCAAGAATTTATTCCAAAGTATGATCAATGTCTTTCACCAAAGTCTAGCAATGGTCCTTTCCAAGACATTAACATCCTTCGACCTCATGATTGCCGATATTGAAGGAATCTTCAACTCAACACCTGATCCAAGTCCACTCAAAGATAAAGAGGATATTGAGCCATTCCCAATGCCTAATGACGACATAGATGATCTTCATTCAAAATGGGATTCCTTTACTCCTAATATTATTACACAAAAGATCAGTTATTAATTCCTATAGTCAAATTGAGTTGTCAACATCGAGATCAGATATGTTCCAAACTCAAACTGAGGACATCATGAATAAAGATACCCAACATTATCCTCTTTGATATTTCTTTCAATGTTCATTTCTCATTTATCATTCAGTTTGACCGGGTAAGCACTGAAACCTATGATGGGTTTGAGACTACAGTGGTCACTGGAGCAGACTTTAGATTTTTCACTCACTAGGGTGTCACAACAACCATGGTACAATCCTTCAGAAATTCTTATTATGTATTTTGTGTGAGATCCGAGATGTGTGTAAGAAGATCTAATCTAGGGTCAAGTTCTGAGCAAAGTTTAAACAAGGAAATCATTCATGGATAGCTTTCAAAGGCTGATAGTTGAGAGTGAATGTTTAGCTGAAGAACACAAAGGACGGACAGCAAAGTAAACCGCTTGTCGAGCAAGCATGGCCACCGCTAAGGGGCGGGAAACAACTTTTCAAAAAAAAACTACCGGGAGGGGGAAACAAAAGAGCGACGCAAAACAAAAAATGCAAGTAAACCAGAAAAACCATCTACCCTAACCAATGTACAAATATTTACAAAGAAGAGCTTGAGTGAGCTCAGGCCTAGAAGTAATGCTTCAGGTGCTGCCCGTTGACAGACAATAGGACGTTCTCACCAGTTAAGGTCTTTAGATGGAAGACATTATCTCCCAAAATCTCAGCTATTTGAAAGGGGCCAAGCTAGAGCTTGTCGAATTTGTTGTGTCCCCCTTTCTTTTTGTGGGCCTTGTCCCAATACAGGACCAGATCTGCAATTCTAAAGGCCTTGATTTTGGCTTGACGGTCAAACCATCTTTTAACTACGCCCTGATGTTTGACAAAATTTTCTATTGCATGGTCTCATAATTCCTCTAGATGCAAGAGCTCAGCTAACTGAGCTTCCCTACGATCTCCTCCCTCATAAAAATTGTTGATGAACTAAAGAGTAGGAATCTTCAGATGGATAGGAAATATAGGTTCTAGGCCATAAACAAGGTGGAACGGGGAATCACCAAGGGCAGCCTTGTGGCGGGTGCGGTCAGCCCAAAGGGCGAAATGGAGCTGGGTATGCCAGTCCTTAGGATTCCTATTTAGCAGTTTTTTGATTACGGTAATCAGGTTTTTATTCGTAGATTCAGTGAGGCCATTTCCTTGGGGGTAGTAATTGGATAAAAACTTAAGGGAAATCCCATAGTCAAATTCCCAACTAGCAAACTTCAATGAAGAAAAAGCCGGTCCATTGTCACATACCAAAGCATAAGGAAAACCAAAGCAATTTAAAATGAAACTTTCTAAGAAATTAGTAACTACTTCAGTTGTGCATTGCTTACATACTATTGCTTCCGTCCACTGAGTATAGTAATCAGTAGCGGTAAGAATGTACCTGTGTCCCGTAGATAATTGAGGGCTTACTAGACCGATGAAGTCGAGACCCCATTGCGCAAACGGCCTTACCTCCAGCACAAGCTGCAGTGGGATAGTAGCATTCTTTTCCCTGGTGGTAGCAATCTGGCATGTGTGACATGAACGAACATGACAATGAGTGTCCTTGAAGATAGTTGGCCAATAATACCCTGCTTTCAATATCTGATGTGTTGTGAAAGAACCATAACCATGGCCCATGCCAAATTTGTCGTGAAACTCTTTTAAAACTCGATCCGCTTCCTCCTTACCCAGGCATATTAAGTAAATGCCTTCATGATTCTTCTTGTAGAGAATGGAACCTTGTAGCATATAACCATTGCTCTTCAATCTAAGGGTCCACTTTTGGATTCCCTGCAAGTGCGGTGGACACTTATAGTTCAGCAGATAATAAATGATATTTTGCTACCACTCTCCGGGGGAGACATCCTCAAGCTGGTACTGCTGCATAGTGAGTGCGGGTCCAGCCTTTGCCACTGCTTCAACAATCGTGCGGGTGAGTACCTGTCTTCTTACTAGCTTCATTGGTTGGATCTCCATATCATATTCTTGGAGCAGGGTGACCCATTTAGCTCTTCTTTCATCCAATTCATTTTGCATGAGCAGCGTTTTTACTGCTGGGTCGGGGACAATGGCAAATACCTTATTGCGCAGAATGTAGTGTCTAAATTTCTTCACCCCTCTGATGAGAGTGTACGCCTATTTTTCTACATTGTGATATCGCAATTTAGCATCCTTTAGGGAGCACTCATGAAGGTGATCGGGTGCTCATTTCCTTCCTCGTCCTTCTGGGTCAACATGCTAGCACATGAATGCTTTGAAGCGAACTAGTAAATGTAGAATGGCTTTAGATAATTTAGGCTGACTAACACAGGTGCCTCGATGATGGCTCGTTTGATTTCCTCAAAAGCTTGTTTGGCGTCGGGTGTCCACTCAACTTTGACATCTTGTTTCAACATAGCATTGAGAAGTTTAACAATCTCTGTGAAACCCGTGATGAATTTCTTGATGAAATTGATATTTCCAAAGAAAGATTTTAATTCTTTCTTGCTGCCTAGGGGAAAAATTTTGAGTAGGGACTCGATACGTTCAGGGTCTATAGAGATACCCTATTCTAAAATGATGTGCCCAAGTAACCTGCCTTCAATCACTCAAAAAATGCACTTCTTGGGGTTAAGGGAAACCCCAAACTCCCTGCATCTCTGAAACACTTTGCACAAATCAAAGATGTGATCACCTCTTTTTTTAGAAAACATAGTTAAATCATCCATGTAGATGATTATGCACTTGCCTATTAGATCCTTGAAGATGATATCCATGGCGTGTTGGAAGGTGGTGCCATCGTTGATGAGCCCAAAAGGAATTCTCCTATACGCGAACATCCCCCACTTGGTGGTGAACGCCGTTTTATGACGATCCTCTTATTGCACCATCACTTGGTTATACCTGGACTACCTGTCGAGGAAAGACATCATCTGGGAGCCATTGACGATCTACAACTCTTCATCTAATGAAGGCACTAGATAATTATCCTTCTCTGAAGCTCGGTTCAAATTGCAAAAATCTACACACAATCTGATCTCCCCATTCTTTTTTCTAACTGGGACCAAATTGGCCACCCACGTAGAGTGTCTGACTGGGAAAATAATCCTTGCCGATAGCAATTTCTGTACCTCTTTATAAATGATGGGTTCCAACAAGGCATTGATAGGACACTGTCACTGACGGAATGGCCTCACCTCTGTCTTGAGAGGGATGGTATGCGTAGTGACAGAAGTGTCATATGTCTTTAAATCTTCGTAGCTCCATGCCACCATGTCATGATATTTTTGCAATGCATCCGTTATTCGTTTCTTTTCCTTAGGCATGCATACCTTACCAATAAAACGTTCTTGATTTGCTCAGCTGTTCTGAGGTTGTGAGCATCGCACTGGTTGCTTATGGCTTCTTTCTTTGTTTGCTAGTTCTGGCCTTTGATTTGGTCTAAGTCAAATACATGTTCCAGCTAAACCATGCTTCTGGGGATCGTATTGGTCTTGAGGTTAATAACCCCTTCTATGTCCAGTTCGGCTTCATGTGGATCAGCTTCATCAATTATTTGGGCTGCAAAGACATTGGAACTTGTGATGAATTCAATGATATGTTTTCCATCATTGAAGACCTGTAAGTGGGTAACATTATCTAGGATTGATGGCATGGGTGTCAGCTCAACCATGAATTTCTTGAGCCTAGATAAAGAGAGGGGTTGTAAAGTGCTGGCTGCTTGAGCCAAAGCATCAGCTATATAGTTCTGAGCATGAGGGATCAATTGTATATTGAATGCATCTAAGCCCTCCAGGAGATCCCAAACCCTATGCCTATAATTGGCGTGCCTTCTATCATGACAAGAATATAGCTTCCTAACCTGTTTAATCAATAGTTCAGAATCCCCAAAAACTTGTAGTATTTTCACATTTTTCTTCAAGGCCATGAGAAGGCCATGGACTAGGGCCTCATATTCTGCTACATTATTGGTGCAATAAAATTGTAATCTATGGGCAGCAAGAAAAGTCTTACCCGTTGGACTGATGAGTTCGAACCCAGCTCTGGTTCCTTGCTTGGACTTGGATCCATCAAATTGGAGCGTCCAACATGCAGAAGGTTCTTTATCTTCGGGTCTGATTAAGTTCCTATTCCCTTTCAGCTGGGGGACTGGCTTCGTGATCTCGGGAGAATTTTTTGGGCCGGTGTGGTGAACATCAGGTGGTTCTGTTGGAGCCTCTTTTGGCATTTCAATCCTAGGTGTAGCTGATCCCTTAACATGTTCGACTGCCGTTTGACATAAACAACAATCAAACTCGAAGTGGGTAGCATTGTGAACCCTGCACCAGTTAGGCAATAAGAGATCTTGAAAATTCATCCGGGTGCCCAAGCTAAGTTGGTCACTAACATACTTTTCCAGGAACCCCTGGAAATCACTGAGTACTGCCAAGTCGTCGTCTACATCAGGCCCATCATCTAGTTCCACCAGCCCTTCTGTACTCGGAGATATTTGAGTGGAATTTGTTAGAGGATTGCACAACACTAGGAGTACTTCGTCGATGCATTCCTCCTGGAGCTCGACCTCATTTTGGTAGGAAAAAGGACGGTAATTTCTCAGGTCAGTCTCGACAAACAACACCTCATTAATATTATTGTACTCCGTGATCATGTATTTCATACGAGGTTCACGGTTGATACGGATTTGATTTGGCAGCCACTTCCATGGTAGCCACATGTGAGAAAGGTCTATGGTGGTATATCTATTCAGTGCCTTGGTGAACTCCCTTCTCAGGATGATCCCATATGCATCGGGAATGTCTGCCACCTGAATATCAATGACTTGTTGTATCCTTGGGTCTGCAACAATTTGCATCGAGATCCAGTTTATTTCTCCTACGATAACAATCTCTATTTTGTCCAACTGGGTGACCTTCCTTCTTGAAGGCGTGGGGGTGATGCCAAGAGCCTTGCATATTGCCAAGGGCATGACATTGGCAGACACTCCTGAGTTGAGCAAGCAATTATGCAAATTCTTCCCAAAGATCCTAATGGTGGTCAGGAAAGGGGGAGTTTCGAATCTCCCTTGGAAGATGCCCGTAGGCATATCCATGTGAGCTACTTGGCCCTTGTTCTTATCACTGCGTTTATCCCTATTCTGCCTAAATGGTAGGTCCTTGGAAAACTGCCTATTACTCTGCTCTGGTTCCTTTTCAATTTGTTTACTCGTAGATTGATTTACAAGGATATCCTTCCCTTTCTCGGTATTATCCTATATCTCTGTTTCTTTCCTAGGCTCTTCAAAGGTAACCCTCTTAGCTGGTGCTTCTTGCATTGTACTAGAAGATGGAGTTCCATTAAGGATCCTAAAGAAGGCATGCCTTATAGCGGGGACTTTGAGTAATTCAAAGGCTGACAAACTGATTTTTACCCTTTTGAACTCTTTTTCCATGTACTCACCTATTTGCTCAATTTCTGAACTAAAAGCCTGGCCTATGGCAGAACTAGGGGGTTGGACCTTCGTTTGACTAAGTGGATTTTGGGATTGGCCTTGAGCCTGATTTTGTGACTAGTTTTGAGACCCATTCTTGTTGAGGTATTGGATAGGTATATGGGGAAGTCTAGGGTTATTGCTGGCATTAGGATCAGGTAGAGTGGAAAAATTGTTTGGTGGGGTAGAAGTTGTAAAGGGTCCACCCGCCTGTCTATTCCTAAGGAAGTAGGGAGTCGACCTTTGATGAAACATGTGGACCTCATCTACAAATGGTTCGTCTTCATCTACTCGACCATTATCTACTGAATCGAAAAGCTGAGCCAAAGTTTGCTCGTTACTTACCTCTTGCACTTTTCCATCCTCAACAGGAGCGGGCTCGACCTCGGGCTCGTTGCAGTCACCTCGTGGAAATGACGCTTGATTAACCATGAAACATGAGGAATCATATGGCTCAAATGGGACGATGTCCCTACATCTAGCATTTTCTACCGCATTCTGCACTTCTACCTAGAATATTTCAGCGACTGTCTAGAATTTGGGCAAATCCAACTCGGAGTGCCTGCTAGTTTTATGAATCCTACACCATCCGGACAAGGCTGCCTCGATAAGGTATACTCCACTTGTCGCTTTTTTGTTGCTTTTCGGTTGATCGAAAGGCATAAGGACACCTCCGTTATTGGGCCTAGTGTTCCACGCACGATTCTGCCTCTGAGAAGGTCTCCTTTCTGAGTTTTGATTAGCATTCTGGCCCCTATCATAGTTCTGCCCAGAAGAAGTGCTTGCTTCTCGATTGTCCCTACTATCCCTATTGTCTTGGTTGTCTCGGTTAAGATTGGCCTAGAAATTACACTGGGAGGCTTGCAACTGATTGTTCTGATTTCTTAGGTGCATCATTTCCGTGGACATTTTCTTTATCATCTCAGTCAATTCCTCTAACTTGTCTTTCTCGGTCCCATTCCCAGGCGATGGCACCAGATTTTGGAGGAAAGCAAGTGGGGCTGTCGGTTGATTTTGATAAGCTGGAGGAAATTCTGGTCCTGACAGGTACAATGGCACTTAGAGCTATTGGGAATACGCCTATTGTTGTGGGGCAACTTGAGAATATTTATACTATGGTTGAGACTGCAAATAGGAAGGCGCGGGAGGTGCATAGTTCATTGGTTGCCCTGGATGTGGGACAATGGAAAACTAAGACACTTGATTCATAAGAGGGGTCTGATGAGTGAAAGCTTGATTCAGTCCTTGAATCTGCATTGGGTGAGCTACTGGCCCCAAAGAAGGCAGTGGGCCAGAAATATTCTGCCCCAAATCTGCACTAGCGACAATAGCCTCTGTATAGGCGGTCACCAGGGTAGTGAGTGTTGGGTGCATCCTTTTCACCAAAGCCGACGTGAAGTTATCCAATGACGCATAGTAGACTGGGAGGGCTGCAGCATCATTATGAAGGTATGGGTCCTGAAGCCATGAATAGGCCCAATGAAAATGATCATTGAAGGACCTAATAGGTTCGTTGACTTCCCTTCTGATAGGCATGAACTGCTGGTAAAGTTCTGAAGGGCTGATGGGAATCTTGTATTTCTACAGGAAGGTATTCTTCATCAGATTCCATGAGGTAATGGATCCCCTCGGTAGATTGATATACCAATAGAAGGCTTCTTCCCCCAACGAATGTGGAAAAAGGGGGCATGCAACATCCTCATGGTTGACTTGCATTTTAGTGATTGCTGTCTTGAATATTTTGATATGCTCCTCAGCGGTTCTTTGTAGATCGCGCGGATGGAACTTTGAACAAAAGCCCTTCGGATTCTTGGGCGAAGGGTTATGTGCTAACTAAGCCATGGAGGGTGGCGGAGGTGGTATCTGCTATTGGAAAATATCAAGTTGGGGCTGCATCCGCAATAGAACAACAATTTGGGGCTGCACTTGGGCTACTGCTGATTGGACTATGCCCTAGGCTGGAAGGGCCGGGAGAGGTGCAATCCCCTGGCTGCCGGAGATAGGAAGTGCAAATGTAGTTTGAGATGGTTGGGTGGAAGATGAAGGGTAGCCAAATGAAGGTGAGGGTGGAATGGAAGTGGGTGGAGTGGAGGAAGAGGAAGAGGGAATGCTACTTCCCTTAACTCGCTTCGCCCTTGTAGCGGGCTATAATTCTTTAAATTCTCCTTTATTTGGTGTTGACCATAAAACTCTTTGAAATATTTTCGAGGAGAATGATCTGATTTGATCCAGCTTCATTTTTAACTTTTAGCCTTTGTATTGCAACTTCAAGCCCTCCTTCTAGCGCCAGTTTTGTTGATGTATTTTTTATGCACCTTTCAACAAAGGCAGTGCGTAGGTGCACTACCTCTCTTGAAAGACAATATTCCACAATCAAATTGCAGAACATTATCCCAAGGTCTCTAATGTCAGGTCTTGATAGTGCTTGGAATATCTCACTTGTTTGATGTGATTTTCTGGAATCGTGCAAGGTGGTCTTATGTAGGTAATACAAAGTGTGGGAAGTTGGATCTTGAAATAGAGTTTTTTAAGATAGGGAAGTTATCAGGTATTTTGCTGTAGGTTCAAACAACATTCGTAAACTCCATGTTCATCATTGGATTTAGCTTTACAATGTGCAATGAACCTTAGCATAAGTTACTCATTAAATAAAAATAAAAAAAGGGCAGGGAAGAGAGGAGGTTCTTGGATCTGCAACTAATTGTGGATAGTGATGATGGAGTTCCTGCAATGGACAGCTTCTTGAAACAATATTCCACTTAACCAGAAATCTCGTAGTCTCATAGAATTTGTGCTATCTTCTAAGGTCTGCAAATGTTTTGTCTGTCATTCACCATATGCATGCATGAACAAAGATGAAAGTTTTGGATTAGCTTCAAATTCAAGTCCAGGCTAACTTTACATAGCTATCTACCATCAGCAAACAACAAAAAGTATGGACTAAGAAGTTATCAACACAACAGGAATTTTTATGATCACAGGACAACATTCCTAAAATCTACCAAAGCAAGGAAATAATTAACTAGAACAACAATAAAACCTAAGTTCAACATCTAACAATGGAGATTGAATCAAGCAACATGTGAGAAACTCAAAAAATACACCAAGTCAATGTCCTTTTCTTTATAAATTTCTACAGCATGCCTTTACAACAACTCAACTCCCTTTGCAAATGAGAGAAGAGCCCTATTTATAGTGCCCAAAAGATTTAATGAATGGCCAAGATCAATTCATATTGTGTGGCCACAATTCATTACAAAATAGGGTTTCACCTACCCCTAATATATAACAATTCAAAATTATATTTTGGCATTTTCCCTATTTTATCATCTAGTGACAACACTATAGCAAATTTGTCTTGTAGCTAATTGCTGTTTCACTATAGCTACTCTTCAGGGAGTTCTTCATCTTTGGCTGGGCTATCCTCCTACCTCTTAGAAGCTGTGTATTTTATGAACTTGAGGATGACTACTTGGAGCTTGTCTATTTCAACGATTTCATATCGCAGCACCTGGTAGCTCCATTCTTTTGCGTTATCTTCCAGCTTCTTCCAATCCTCATCATACTTTGCACCCTGGTCCCTGAAGAACTCTGATTGATTGAAGGCACAGGTATCAAAACTCATGAATTCCACTGTGATTTCACCAGCCATCCCATCCCTCATCTTCTCCTGGAAGTAGGGCTTTATCTTCTCTAGATCCATTCATACTATGGGCATGTCATAGTCCATCATCAACTTGAGATAACGAGCACACTCCGCCCTGATTTCCTTGATCCATTCAATGTCCGGATCCACCTTGCTCATGATTTGTTCTAGCCTTTCCTTCCGGTTGTCAAAATCTCGTCGCCATACATCCATTAGCCAATGATCGTCTTTCTTAAATGCAAGCTCCTTTTCCCATGTGGCTTCCGCATCCAAGGGATATTCATCCTCGTAGTTATGGAGTTGTAAGTCACAAGGAAGTTGGTGCAGAGCTTCCTCATGCCCTCCAAAGACTGCAACAGATCTAAGAACTTGTTGGCTATTCGCACAGCCCGACTAATTCCTATGTTTTTGACATATGAGACTTGTCAGAACCAGTTCTATGTGGTCTTTTCCAAGTTCTTCCTTCTTTCCATCTTATCTATTTGCTCTTTGGATAGCAGTTGGGGTGCGACTGTGGATGTGGTAGGTAGGTCATCCACTGAAGACCATTGTTGTATGTAATCTGTTATGGCCGCGACCTGTGCCTTGAGCTCATCCTTTGAGATCTTATCCTATTTTATCAAATGCACCAATCGTGAGCTTTCACCGGACTCATCATGCTGCTATTTGCACTACTTCAAGACCCGTGACGCGATCCATCGACACCCCGATCAATTTTGGGCTTCTCCTTCTTTGTCATGATTTGAGCTCGAGCAGAGATGGCCTCTAACCTCACCCTTGGGTCCTTTAGTATAGGGGTTTTTCTTTCAAGCTGCCTTTGTAACCATTTAGGCACAAAAAATTTCCCCTTAGGTGAATCATGGCCACCACCCTTCTGGCCAAGGCCAAGGCTTTTGCCCTTTCCTCCTCGACTTTCCTTTCTACTGCGCAAAGACTTCCATCCTCCCCATCAAAAATCTTGATGAACACTCCATGCTTCATAGGAAGCTATTATGGATAATTGTTGTGGCTGGGACTTTCTTGTTCCTCATCTCTTCTCCCTCTTTCTTTTCCTTAAGCATAAACTATTGAGCACATGTTCTACTAATTGCCCGACTTCGATGCTCTCAACAGTTTGGGCCCCACCCTTAGTTTTGTCTTCTTGCTGTTGCTCTTCTTCTTCAAGGGGCAACATTTCTTCCTATGATTTGGTGTCCTTTGGCTGCCCGGCCAACTCTTCTTCAAGGTCATCGTCGAAGGCCTGCATGATTACCCTCCCACCAGGGCTACCTTCCTCGTCCCCGCTCTCTAAGGAACCAGTTCCTTCTTCTTCATAGGCCACCCTATCAATTACTTGGTGCTCATATTCTGGGTGCTCGTGATATTCATTAGCCTCCTCCTCATAGGCCCCTGAGGCCTCTTGTTCTCGTTCCTCCCACTCCTTAGAGATTAGCATGGTGGCTTCCATAGCCGGCGGCCCTGTCGGAAGTTGTGAAGGCTGAGCAGTAGCAAGGGCTTGTGTAAGGGCTACTTGAAGTGCGAGATCCATTAGGATCTGTTATAGCTTAGGGGGAAGATTCTGCATATGTTTTGAGAGAGCTTTAGGCATGGTGGAAATGGGAATAGGTGCTATCACAGTTGCTAGAGGGAGTGATGTGGTTGGTGACATGGCAGCGGATGAAGGGGGCATGGTCATGGCAAAAGAGGAGTCGAAAATTATTATAGACTCGGGCAGAGGTGAAGGGACAAGATGGACGGAAATGTCCACTGTTTGTGGGTACATGACAACCATAGCCAGAGAGGTAGGTGGCACAGTAGCAGGGGCAGGGAGAGCCAAGAGAGGTTCCAATTGATCCATACCCTTCACCTTCTCCTCCTGAGTCGAGGGCTATTTTGTGGTGCTTCCTGCTTGTTTGAGCCTTTTGGAGGGTGAGCCTCCCGCTTCTTTCCTCACATAGATCTTGGGGTCTAGAGACTGTTCTATTTCTGTCCCCTTTCTTTTCTTGGATCTGGTGAGCGGAGGAGACTTGGAGGTCCCGTCAGTAGAAGTGGTGGCAGCGGCATCCTGTATGGCACTTGGCTCACTTTTTAGCCTTTCGTAAGTCAAAATCACTTCTTGCTGCTTTAATTGAGCCACTTGCCCATCAACCCACTCTTTAGTACGAGCCAAGACTGGCTTGGTTATAGTGTCGAGGTCATCGACCTCCTACTCGTCCCAGTCAATTGATGGTATCGGCAAATTGGTGACTGCAGGGTCCCTGTGGTGCATTATGGTGCTCTCATCCTCCTCGACTTGGTCCGGTATGGGGAAAGGCTGCACCTTCCTTAAAAATTGCATAGTCATTCGCACATAGTTCCTTGCCCGTACCTCTTTGTCATCCCAAAAATTCCCCCATAAGTCTTCAATGTGATGTAGATGGGCGTACCTTGGTCCCAATGCCTTCCTGACGTGGCCATGCGGGTCTATCCGCGGGCGAGTAGTGTGTAGGTAGAAATGGTAATCTTTTTGCTCTTTCTCGAAGTTACCAGCACACTGGGATGTTTGCAGCCTATACATGCCCTGGCCCAGAGTCATGGGATAAGAAATCCCTGCTATGTGTTTGCTGTTGAAGATTTCCTGTATGTGTTGGAGTTCCCGGGAAAGCTCCAGAAGGATGATCTGGTCATTGGGGTACCGAGGCAACCTGTTTGGCCTTTCAGTGAAGCCCTAGGCACGGATGTATGTGAACTTCAGGTACTAGATGAGAGGAAGGCATATTGCTTCAAAAGTTCCCTGGCACTGTGGGAGACCCTCCTCTCAAAGTCTCTGGCAATCAGCCTGATAATATAGCTAATGAAGGCGTCATTTACTCTACAGTATTCCTTTTTGAAGTTCTGGTATTGGAGCTGCGGATACCTATCATATGCCTTGATTTTTTGCCCCTGCTCTTAACTGGGTGCCACAAACAACCCACTGTACTGTCTTCGATCTGCCAAGGAATAGACAAGATAGGAAGTCATATAAAATTTAGAGCTTTTCTTCACATTGACGAATTGCTCATGGAAGTAGTTGCTTATTATATCTCTCCAATAGAATGAAGTCTTTGTGGTGACATCCTCATTCCCTCGAAGAATCTGCTCAACAAAGTACACCACCCATTCCTGAAAGTAGGCGGCCGTAGGAAGACCCATAACTCTGCTTAACATGGTGACCAAGTCATGGTAATCTTCGTGGAAGTCACCGCGGAAGAGTTCTTGAGGAACCTTCGCAATGCTGCACCACTTTTCTTTGAGCCAATGTTGATTTATTAGCTTCTTACATCCCGTCGGATTATTGTCCCATGCTGCTTGGCATTCTTCTATGTTGGGCGCTTCTATTTCTTGAAATGTGGGAATGTCGAAGGTTTTTGTGATCCCTTCAGTTGACATATCGGCAAGAATGTTGCCCTCTCTATCAATGATTGTTCTTGTGTTGGCTTGATATGCCTCCCGACAAGCCATGACCAACTCGGGGGCCACAAGGGATGGAGGGAATCTAGCAGCCTTTGCAATTCTACTTTGCCTTATCAACCTTGCATTTTTGGTCATTGGATTGACCCTGACCCTTTGTGTGAATTTGTCAATATTAACGTGGCCTATGTTGGTATCAGTGATCTCCTTCCAATCTGTAGTGACTTTTGAGTGTAGAGGCTCACCCTAGAATTTGTACTTCATCCGGTCCTTGTTCTCTTTCCCTCGAGGAGTTTTGCCTGACTTTTTCCCTTTGTCCTTCTCGATGGGTGCCACTGAAGGTCCCGCACCCGATTCCATATAGCCTGCAAGCAAAGGTGTATTCAGCACAATAGATCACAAAAGCATTCATGTTAGATGAAATCCTAAAGGTAACATCCATTTTCAACAATCCATCTATTAAGCATAACATGATCTTTATTTCCTAATGTCATCGATCTTTGATTAAGGGCATTTGAAATTGTGCCAGCCCGAGGGCCGATTTCCCTCGACAGTGTATATTTGGTATGGGCAAGGGCTGGAGGGCTCCTAGAGATTCTCTTTGGTCAGATTTTAGCACTTTGAGAGGTTCGTAATGAAGAGGAATAAAATTAAGCATGTGGGTCGAAGTTAGATTTCAGATTTGGGCTCATTTGGATTGGTTTAGGAGAATCTAGAAGTCCCCGAGCCTGAGAGTCGTGCTTAGAGATGGCAGCTTTGGAACAACAAACCAAAATGGAATTTGCACTTCAACTTTGGGTGGGTTTGGGGTCCCAGACAGCAGGCTTACCACCTCAAAATTTCACCTTCAATTTCCAAGCTTGTGGTACTGTGAAGGCACCACCTTCTATATTTTGCATGCAACGCAGGATTAAAGCTCCCGAAGGGGCGGCCTCGGCAATTAGGGCCCGGGACGCCGCAGAAAGTTCCGAAGATCCATAGGTCTTGCTAAACTATCGCGGCAAGACCTGACCTCGACGCGAAAAACCACTTCAATTTCACTTTCAAGTCTCTTGGCAGCGGAGCCAGAAGGGCGTGAGTTTAATGGGCGCAGCGACGCAGCGAGGATTTCCCCCAGGATGGCGGATGACGACATTGCTCCCGGGGGGTGAAGCTCACAGAAATGAGGGCATTTCGAGTTCATTTGACGTTTAGGCAGCGAACGACAGTCTGGGGCTTGGAGGTCAAAAGGACATCAGGGAAAAAAGGGGGGGTCGGTGAAAGGTTATGTCGAAATGTGAAGTTACGCTGACAGCCAGGGCCAAGACTGGACCCGACAGAGGGGGCCACCGTTCAACCTTGTTTTCAACCACACAGCAGATAGAAGGGCGGAGCCCAGAGCCTAGAGGGGTGGGTGAGAAGTTCTCCTCAGGATGACGGGTAAGGAAGCACGAAGACTCGGTGCTAGGAGCCCAGAGCAGATAAGGATGTTTTGAGTTCAGCCGAGACTCCAATCAGAGAATGAAGGCCCAGGGCCCGAATGGCGGGGCTCTGCCAGAAACTTGGAGGCAGACATGGCAGAAACTGAGAGGAACTCTAGAGGGCGAGATCCACAAACTCAAAAGGCACCTGATCAAATATGAAATGCCCATGACGAGGAGAAGGGCGGACCCCAGAGCTTGGAGAGGCATCAAGAGTTCACTATTTTTACATGGCGGCATCGAGGGTGAGTTTCGATCGAGGAAGTCCAATAGCCCGGGCCCGAGGGAGGAAATTGCCGTTGGCGGCAAGGTTCATCATTTTATTACGGATGGCCAAGGCAAGTCCCGGGGCCGAAGGGGATGATCTCCCTGTACGAAGAACGACCGCGGTGAGGAAGAGTTTTAGATTCATGATGAGTGCATCCTTAAAGGTTTTTTTAAGTTTTCAACACATGGGTTTTGTGCGCGATGTCATTTTTTATCATCTTCATGCCTTCTTAACGTTTGTTATTCATTTAAATCCTTAGAAATCACAAAAATAATGCTCGGGAGGGAAAACAGAGGACCTACCTTGAACAATTGATGCGGGGAGATGTGGGATCCACCTACGATCGATGAAGTGATGGTGAGAGCGACAAGTGTGAAGGTGTCGAAGACGGTGGGCTCCTCTAGCAAGTTCTCCAATCGCTCTGCAACTCTGTCAAGTGATAATGACAGGCTCAAGTGGGTCTTTTATACCCCTAATCGCCATTAATGACCCCATTAAATGTAGGTACGGTGAGAGAAAAGTTAGTGAATTTGAATGTCGGCAATGGCTATGGGAGACCCAGGGTCCGACAGCCAGGGGGGTGCAGGATAGTGGCCGTTTAAGGATTTTGGCTCTGTTGGGTCAGCGGCGGCGGAGAGAGAGTCGGGGCCCAGAGGGTGGAGTTCCGCCAAAGATCGGCCGTTGGAGATGGTGGAGCCATCATGGAATTCTAGAAGATCAGGCCCGGAACACTTTGACAGATGAGCATTTCCTACAAACCCCCAGAAGGTAAACATGGTGGTGGGTCCCAGAAGGCAGGATGCCACCAGAGGTTCGCCGTCTGGGATGGCAAGACACTCCCGGAACCCCGGGAGCAGAACTTTGGGGTCAGGGGCCTAGATGGTTAAACGGCCACATCGAGATTTTCTACGGATTGCAAACGGAGACCGGGAATTCAGACCCTGGGTGCCGGGAGGATGCGAACCGAGCGTCGTTAGGAACGGCAGGCACCACAGGGAAACCTGGCAAGGGAAGCCCGAATGGTTGAGGCCGGCAGGGCCTGAGGCCATTGGCAGGGTCAAACTGCCAAGGGGACTCCACTAAGCCCCAAAACACGACAAAATTAAAAGGGGAAGGCACAGTCAACTTATGGTAGGACTTTAAAGCAACATTGACCATCTAGAACACCAAAAAGTGGGGCACGCAAAATGAGGCGGCGACAAAAATGAACTGACAAGGTGAAAGAAAAGAGGGTCCCCGTTCCAAACGGGGTGTGTGTGCTAAGGGCACAACAGTATGCATAGAAATAGAGTTAACCCCAGTATCAACGAAGCAGATCAAAAATCTCAAAAGTTGCATTCAAGTGCATGTATCTTAGCAAAGCAACTTCTTCAGGCAGGATACTGATGACACATTATGACAAAAGCGTCTACATCAGGAACACCTTGTGAGTCAGTATAAGGTAAAAATATTTTAGAAAAATACAAAAAAATCAAAAAATATGAAAATCCAAAAAAAATAAGAAAAAGGATTGAAAACAGTAAAGAGAAAAAAATCGTCCTCTAGTGAAAACCACATGGGCGGCGCTTTGGGCAAGACCATGATGAAAACTTGGCAAATAGGCGTCATGTGTAGAATCAATCATTTGCGTGCGCCACTTCAGGAGGAAGCATCTCATCCCATCTTTAATAAATCCAACATTCCATCCATCTCATCCATAATAAATCCATCTATCAATGAACCATTTACCCAATCCATTTCCATCCATCTGCTACCATAGTCCAGATTATCTCGATCTTGATAAAATTTTGGGGCACACGTTACACTTGCTTATGGTAAACATCTTGACATGGGTCATTTTCATTGGTCCTATCCTATCCAGCATTATATGAGCAATGAAGCATTATCCAAATGAGCATTCGTTATCCAAACACCTTATCTTATCATAGGATAATCCTTGGCATCCTTTGCATCCATCTAATGGCATTCCATACATTGCTAGACATTGGGGGTAGATATTTAGATCTCGCTTCAGGAATAAACCTTGATCTATATCTTCCAACTTATGTGGCGATCCGAACATTGGAAAATGTAAAATCAAATTGGTCAAACCACTTATGAGAAAAAAATCCAAATCACTAGCCCATGGCATATTTTGACAAGAAGATGTTCCTTATCAGGCTTCATCTTTCATCGAACATCAATCCAAGTAATCATTATCAGTTGCATCTAATTCACATTTCAAACGTCACATCAAATCATCCAAACATCTTTTGTTCCAAACTATGCATCATCAATCCTGATCAATTAAATCCAATCAATCCATAATATTGGAATATCCTTCCTGATCCTTGTGTTGCTTAACACTATATGTGCATTGTTGTGTATCCTCAACAATGTTATGATCATCAATCTGATTGACATCTCAATCCTTGTGTTGCTTAACACTATCCTAGCATTGTTGTGCATCGTCAACAATGTTATCATCATCAATCCTGATCAATCAAATCCTTGCATTGTTGTGTATCCTCGACAATGTTATCATCATCATCAATCCATCAATTCCATTAGTCAACCTTAGCTTGGTCTTCAATAAAGTCCTAAACGAAGCATTGATATCATCACACATATTCATATTGAAATTGTCAAAATCATGAGAAAAATCCAAAAGCACCAAAACATCAAAATCCAAAAACATTCGAAAAAACATCAAAATCCAAAAACATTAAAAAAAACATCAAAATCCAAAAACATTCATAAAATATAAGAAAACCCTAAATCATTCACAAAAAAATCAAAAATCAAAACATTTGTAAAATCTCAAAAACACCAAAATTGCCTCAAAACATTTCCAAAATGTCAAAATATCCAAATATTTGAAAATCCATCCATCTCTATTTTGCTTGCACCCGCAATAATCAATCATCTATAATAAACTAATCGTCACCTTCATCCTTTGGCAAAACAAATAGAAACAATCATAACAGTTAGCAAAAGCATGCTTTAATCATAAAATCAAAATCAAAACAACAAACCGTTAAATGCAAAATCAAACTCTTGATCAGTCACAAACATGTCAATCAACCTTGTATCAATAGCCTATTAATCAACTTATCAACCCATCATTATCCTATACAATGCATGTCCTAGGATATATCGTTCTAACAATGGGCATCATTTTGATATCACCTTCGATCCTCATCCTATCAAACACATCCTTTTACAATGTATATGAAGAACATTGGCTTGTTTGGCGATTTGATCTTTTCTTTGATTTATCTTATTATGCCATTCCAAGGACTCTCGATGATATCCGATCAAGGATTTAGAGAGATAGGAATGGGTAAAATGATCATTATCCTTTTGTCTGCTATGCTTGTTGGAGGTTCTTGTAAAATAACTTGGCTAATACTTGCTTTGTTAGGTATGTCCTAGCAAGGGTTCCATATGTCAAGTGTGAACAAGAATACTCCTATCTTTTTTTCAAGTCGAAGTCCATCGCACTAGGTACAACGCCATCCTAGTTCTTTATACCTTGATGCATCATATCTATGTGTGTTATCAAACATAAGGTAAGTAGCTCTTTTAAAATCCCAATCCTTGATAAGCAAATCATCATCATCTATCATCATTATCTCTAATAAAGTCTCATCAAATCATGGGCTTGTTAGATCCTCTTGTCATCATCTCATCTCTGCGCTAACATAACATCGCCAATGCATCCATCATGCATCCATCCTGCATCCACAAACCATTATCATTTTGCACATCATCTCACATACATTTTCATCATCATAATATAGATCTGTTAGTCTAATCATCTACATAAATCATCCAGTGCATAATCATAGCGTATCACATCATCCATCTCATCCATCATCACATCATATAATCATTTAAGTTGTTTAAGATAATATAGATTTGTTATTCTAAGCATCTTAAAACCATCTCATTTACATCATCATCCATAACCATCCATTTTGAACCTCTTTATCATGAGATCGACCTCAAATTGAATCTTTTCACTCGATCTCTTGAGGGGGCAATGTACCAGTGTACTTTCCGCTGGGGCATCCAATTTTTTATTTTTTTTTAAATTTTTGATCGTGGAAAGTTTATTCTTTTAACCAACGCAACAAATACATTGCTTCAAAGAGGGGCAAAATGTAGACATGCAAAATTAACATCATGCATTTGATTAGGTCATATTCATCCATTCATTAAATAAATCAAGTTTATTTATCAATCTCCTAAAGTCATCAATTTAAATTAAATAAATAAACTTGATGCCAACATCACCCTCCTTATTAAATAAATCAATCCTTTATTTAATTAAGTCTGAAATCACCTTTCATCCCTTTTTGATTTAAATAAATCAAAATATTCAAGTCAAAGGGGTCAAAGCATCTAATCATCATTAAGTTAATCTAACCCTGATTAACCTAATCTAATTATCCATAACATCCTCTAGCTTCTCCCACTTGCACAAATAAATCAATTTATTGATTTATTAAAATCCTTATTTTCTTTCAACTTGGCATAAAAAATAGAATATTCCCTCAAGTTTGAAAATGATGACAAGTTGACTTGTCCCTTCCAACATTGCAATAAATTCTCTCTTTCATGTCCCCCTCTCAACATTTAATTCACAAATTCAAATTTAAATCTCCCTCTCTTTGGCACATTGACAAAAATGTGCTCATTCCTCATCCTATCACAAGATGACAAGTGGCCTCATCTCATTGGCCAAATATTTATCCCACATTGCTCTCTCATAAGCATTCTTCCAACTTAAGAATCTTTAAATAGAGGCTTCATCCTTCAACAAAATCATCCACAAAGCTCATGCAAAGTCACTCTCTTCATTTGAGAATTGATTTTGTCCACTGCATCATCATCATTGACATTATCAAGGGTTGGAAAAGGGCTATTTTCCACAATAGCACCAATCCAATATGGGATAGATATGCTTCATATTTTTCTATAGATGTTTTAGTTATCTTGTTATTTATGACATTTTAAAAAAAAGCATGTTACATTATCTCATATGGATGTTGAAGGTTTGTTTTGCTTAAATATGCTAATCATGCTTGTGTATGTTAGTTTTTTAACCATTTTCAGATTCTGACATCCACAAATCTAAAATCATCTTTCATCTCCTTTTGATTTAGTTTAATCCTTAAATCTAAGTCAAATGAGTCAAATCATCTAATCCTCTTTTAAATTAACTAAATCAGAATTAAATCTAATCTAATGCATGTCACATTCTGTAGATTTTCCCACTTGCACAAATAAAGGATTTTAATTAATTTATTAAATCCTCATTTTCCCTGAACGAGGCATCTTTGGAGAATATTCCCTCAAATTTGAATTCAAATCAAGTTGACTTGTCCCTTCCAACATGGCATTAACTCCCCTCTGACATGTCGCCCACTTGGCATTTAAGTCCTTTTTCTCCCTACAACAAGCTAAATTTGAAATTTGAAAAGGCCAACTAATCTCATTTATTGGAACATTGACCAAACTTGCACATCCTCCATCCACTCACATTCGGACAAGTGGCTCTTTCGTATTGGTTGAATCTTTGTCCCACATTGCTCTCTTTTGGGCATTCTTCCAACTTGATATTCTATAAATTGGCGGTCTCATTTCTCATTTTAGCATCCACAATCTTCATGAAAAGTTACTCTCTCCATATTGAGAGCTAATTTTTCCCATTATCATTTGCAACATTGATTTTTTAAGGGTTGGGAAAGGGTCACTTTTCACAAAAAGTGACACCAATCCACTATGGGATAGGTATGCATTTGTGCTTCTTTGATACTTTCAATTAGTTCATTTGGTCATTTTGATTGTGAAGTATGGTGCATTATCTCATAGGAGCATTTAGTAAATTTGCATGAACTAACCTTTGTCATGGATTTTAGAATGTATGCAGATTTTATTGGTGCTCATAGGGGTATTTAGTCATTGTGCTCGACTTTCCCAACTTTACCACCTTGCCTATATAAGCAAGGTTACATTGCACATTCTAGTAAAATCTTTTACCATCTCTTGATAATATCAATTAGGCTTATTTGTGTGCATGTATTTTTTGGAAGTAGATCTTAGATAATTTATGATCTTGTAAATCATAACATGACATAATCTGAGCCATGCAATAAAAAATATTCTCAAAATACTGCACCTATCCTACTGAATATTTCTTTTTCTTTGGAAGATTTCATTTGAGTTTGTAGGTTATTTGAGGGCTTCTTGACATTTTCTTATGGATTTGTTTATATATCTTAATTGAAATTTGTGTCCAATTTGCTCATTTGTGCTATGTGGAAATATAATATCCTTTGTACACTATTAAATTTAGTTATGTGAATGGTGGCTTGGTTGCTAAGCTAATCACACTTTCTATTCATTTTGAGGTATGTGGATCCTTGGCATTGAAATATTTAAATATAAATCTCTTACACTACACTAAAATTAAAATTAAAACAAAATCAAAATCATCAGCATAAAATAAGAATACTAATATTGTTCAAATATATATATGTAGATTTATCAAGGAAATAAAATAGGTGGTAATTAGTGTGGTGGTAAATATTTTAGCAACTTTCTCAGATGTAGGGAAAAACTGCAATTCCACTAAATTATATTGAACCAAGTCACGTATAAAATGATGTCTAATCTCAATGTGCTTCAATATAGCATGAAACACATGGTTTTTGGTCATTTCAATGGTACTATTTTTATCATAGTAAAGAGTAGTTAGATGTTCCTAAACCAAATGTAGATCATCTTGATGAACTTGGTGAAATTGGTGAACTTGGGCATGAACTTCCACTTGAGCTTGTGGGGAGAGGAGAAACTTGATCATCTTCAATACTCATGATTAGTGGTGTAGTTTTTTGAACTCCTTTTCTCCATTTCCATATTCTCCTTTCATCAAAAACCACATCTAGATTAACAATCCATTTCTTTGTGTTGACCAGGGTTGTAAAATCTATATCCTTGAGTTGCATCTAAGTATCCAACGAATATACAAAGTTGGGATTTTACATCCAACTTCTTCCACTTATGAACTAGAACACTGTAGAGAAGGGGGATTCATTACTCCCAAGTATCTAGGAAACAAAAGAGCCTAAAGGGAGTGAACTGCCCTAAAATAAATCAGACTACCTAATAAGCTAAAATGGAAGGAGAAACTAAATTCTATTTTCTTTGTGCTTTATCACAGAAGTTTTGTAGACATGGGTAAGCAAACCATAGAGGTCTTAGACTACTGACTGACTGACTCTTTTCTAGAGGAATACAATGCATGTGTTGGACTTCAACACACCACACTGAAGCCTCAGACACACGTTGGCATCTCATTCAAATAGAGAGTTGAGTCTATAGAGTGAAACACATTAGATTTGTTGACAAACCTAGAGTTTAGGTTTGACAATTCAACAAAAACACATGGAAATGCAAAAAAAAACAAGAAGAATACTTTAACTTATAAACTATTTTAATGATGAAATGATGAGGAGGAAAGAAGAAGAATGCCAATCAATTGAAGGTTTAGTTCTCTAACAAGCTCCTCATGATCAAATTGCACCTACACACATAGTAACAAAAAAATATTGTGACTATGTTTTGAGGTTTGCCTTAGTCAAACCCTCATAAATTGGTGTTTCCACCTCCATGGACAACTGATAGACCACATGATGTAGAAAAGTGATAAAGCAATAGAGAGAATAGACACAAGATAGTAGACTATAAAGAAAACCTATATGCTACTCTACAAGATAATGCAAATAAGTAAATAAACCAATATTACCCCCCTTTCTGTGAGCTCATGAAGGTTTGAGAGGAAGGAGAAGAACAAACCACCATGCCTATGGAGTAGAGCTTTGACAACCTACAATGCTAGAGAAACAAAATGGTGTAGAAGTGAAGTGAAGAGAGCAAGAGAGTGAAGTGGTAGAAGCTAGGGAGAGTGAGAATGTGTTGATAGAATGAAGGAATGAAGTTCAAAATAGCTAATTTTGAGGTAAAATTTTGTTCTTGGGTGGTCAAAGTTTGAAGGACATTACTTTTGCCGGGTGGCAGAAAACCATAACGCCTCCAATGTTCCCTGATGGAGGAATATTCTTCTTCTTTCTTCCTTGTCATTTCATCAAATTAAAATAGTTTATAAGTTAAAGTATTCTTCTTGTTTTTTCCTACATTTCCACATGTTTCTATTAAATTGCCAAACCTGAACTCTTGGTTTGTTAGAAAATTTGATGTGTTTTACTCTATAGACTCAACCCTCTATTCGAATGAGATGCTAATGTGCGTCTAAGACTCCAGTGTGGCGTGTTGAAGTACAACTCATACATTTTTGTCATCTAGCAAAGATCTAATCAGTCTGTAGTCTAAGACCTCTTTAGTCTACTCACCCATATCTAGAAATTTTTTGTGATAAAGTATAAAGAAAATAGAATTTGGTTTTTCCTTCCTTTGCAACTTATTAGGTATTTTGAGGTAGTTTAGGGAAGTTCACTCCCTTTAGGATATTTGGTTTCCTAGAGACTTGGGAGTAGTGAATCCCCCTTCTCTACAATGTTCCAGTTCAAAAGTTGAAGAAGTTGGATGCAAAATACCAACTTTGTATATTCATTGGATACTTAGATGTAACTAAAGGATATAGATTTTACAACTCTGACACAAAACAATGGATTGTTAGTGGACAAACATGGTTTTCAATGAAGGGGGAGTATGGTAATGGAAAAAAGAAGTTCAACAAACTACACCACTAATTATGAGTATTGAAGATGATCAAGTTATTCCTCTCCCCAAAAGATCAAGTGGAAGTTCAAGCCCAAGTTCACCAATTTCTCCAAGTTCATCAAGATGATCTACATTTGGTTTAGGAACATCCAACCACTTTTTACTTTGATAACAATAGTACCATTGCAATGACCAAAAATCTTGTGTTTCATGCTAGATCAAAGTACATTTAAGTTAGAAATTATTTTATATGTGACTTGGTTCAAAATGAAATAGTGGAATTGCATTTTTTCCCTACATCTGAGTAAGTTGGTGATATATTTACCACGACTCCACCTACCACTTGTTTTATTTCCTTGATAAATCAGTTGGGCCTCATCTCGTTTCCCATCCAAGGGTGATTAAAGAAAGCATGATCAATGGATTAGCTCAAAATATTTTTGATTTAGTCATTTGCTTTAAAACCTATTCGATGCTTTGACATCTTTCTTTATTTAGCTTTGTTTTTTCAATCTTCCTATTTATTGAGTTTTTTTAATTTTTTAGTTATTGTCTAAATCTCTTATATATAGAGATTAATGTAACAAATTTACATATATAGTTGAATAATGTTACAATCTTCTTATTTTCTGTTGATGATTTTGATATTGTTTTAGTTTTAGTTTTAGTGTAGTGTAAGAGCTTTAGATTTAGATCTTTTAATGCCAAGGATCCCCACAACTCAAAATGAATAGAAAGTGTGATCATCTTAGAAACCAAGCCACCATTCACATAGCTAAATCTAATAGTGTGCAAAGGATATTATATTTCCTTAGAAGTGGACTAGCATAGATGATCAGAGTGGACACAAATCTTGATTAAGATAAATAAACAAATCCATAAGAAAATTTCACGAAACCCTCAAATAACCTACAAATTGAAATGAAATCTTCCAAAGAAAAATAACTATTGAGTAGGATAGGTGCAGTATTTCGAGAATATTTTTTCTTGCATGGCTTTGATATCATTTTATGATTTCCAAAATTATAAAGAAAAATCTGAGAGACTTCCAAAAAATATATGCACATAGATAAGCCGAATTTATATTATCAAGAGATGGTAAAAGATTTTAGTATAATGTACAATGTAACCTTGCTTATATAGGAAAGGTGGTGAAGTTGGGAATGTCAAGCACAATGATTGACTACCCCTCCAATGATGGAACACTTGTTAACTCACTTGACAAGTGTTCTTGTGAGTGGTAAGTGACCATGCAAGAGGTGTCTCACAAAGTGAGGACACATGTCTCAACCATATGAGGTGGATAAAAATCTAAATAGCTTAACTTAAGAAAATGTAATAGGTAAAACTAGAATGTGATTACAACTAACTAGTTATCTAATGACACTATTTACACTAACACTAGTCAATGAACTTGGAGTCCATTAAATTGATCTAGAGGAAAGTTTTGAGAGTCATCATGGAGTACATCATGGTTGATGGACACTTCACCTTGGCATATGGTTATCACTTTTCCGTTTTGAACCACTTTCATCACAAGGTTCGCATTTCTTTGCTTTTTTATTTATTCTCTTCTCTGAAGAATTGCCTTGATGATGTTGAATGAAACCCTAGGCAGATTTCTATTATTCACCCTGGTCTTGTCAGGCTCATCTTTGAGGATTTCCAAAGTTTACCCACTCTGCCTAAAAATGTTGCTGATGGGGAGTTGGACGATGAGGATACAGAAAGTAGCAGGGAGAATGATCCTTTGGCCCCTTTTGTTTTTGTTCATGCTAGAACTAAAACCACTGACCCTCGGTCCCTTTCTTGCCAGAATGTCCTTGAGGGTTCTGCTATGCCTTCTTATCTTAATCCCCAGCCTTCGCATGGTTTTCCTAAGCCGGGTTCTGCTCCGCTGTCTTGTCTTAATCCCCAGCCTTCGCCTAGTTGCCCTACCCCGGGTTTGGTTTTTGGGTTTATTGGTGCCTCAGTTACGAAATTGGTTTCGTACTATGGGAATTCTTTTTAAATTCATACTGAAAATCCTATGGTTAGCAATGAATCGGTCCCTAGTGCCCTTGCGTCTGGAAGATTTGTGAATGCCCCTAAAAGACCCCCTAATTAGGATGAAATTAATTCTACCCTGAATAACTTTAGGTCTGATGACATAATGAGTATGGCAAAAAAAAGTGCTGATGGCCTTTTCACTGTTCTTAAGTGGGCCCATAAGGAAGTCTGTGATTTGAATGGCCATAATATAGATCTCAGCAACAGAGTCATGGAGTTGGAGTAGAAGGTGAGCTCGAGCCGTAAGGAGAATGATGGACAAAACATTCCCTTAATGGAGAAAAGACAACAGTTGCAAGAAGATAGATTGTCTAGGCTGGAGAGCAATATGTCCAAGATTGGCCAAAATATTAGGGCCACCATGGCGCATAATCATAAAATTGCCAGGCATAACACCATTATCATTAATGCGATGGTGGAAAAGTTGGAAAAAAATCAAAAGGGCTCGTTGGTCGTGGACTTGGATGTGGGCAGAGGTTGTAGTAGAAATGTTGTTGAAGGGATTTCAACTCACATCCGGGCTAACACAAAGAGGAAGGTCCCTGCTTCTACACATATGGTTCAAATCCTCAAGCAGGGAATTCAGGAAATGAGTGAAGTTGAGAAGGAAGCCGAGGAGTTTTTGAACTTCATGGAGTAGTGCTGTTGTTGTCTTCTCTGGCTTTTTGGCATTCTTTTTTTGGACCCTGTTGTCTCTTTGTTGCTGTTGTTTCTTTTTGGGACAGCTGTCTGTTCTCTTGGACTTTTTTGCTCTATGTTTGTATGTTTAAACTTTGTGGTTTCAGGTCCCTGTAAAACCTATTTTTTCCTTTTCAAAAACACTAGTCAATGAACCTTAGAATTTTTTATTGGGAAAAGGTAGTGGAGATAGTAGCCTGCATATTGAATCAATAATATGGGTGGAAAACATCACTCTAAAGGAAGCTTGAAGTGATCATAATTTTTATTTGGCTCATTTTTTATGTGTTTGGTTGTCAAAATTATAAATATATTGTAATTTAGAAAAAAAAAGTTCCATTAAAAATCTCAACTTTGTATCTTGTGGGATATTCTAATGTTGCTAAATGGTATAAATTTTTTAATCTAGTCACAAAGAAATTGATTTTTGGTCAAGATGTGGTTCTAGATGAAGGAGTGTGGTAGTGGCAAGAAAGTATATAATAAAAATATTAATAATTATAGTTCCATAGAAATGGTAATGTTCCTCCTCTCCCCACAAACTTAAGTGCAATTTCAAGCTATAGTAGTAGTGCAAATTCAAGTTTTCCAAGCTTAAGTCCATCAATTTCTATTGATAACACAAATCTAATTTTTCTTCTTCCTCAAAGCGTTCTTCATCCAATCCTAGTGCAAGTCTAGTATCAAGTCCAAGTTCTTCAAGAAAGTTAATAATCTTAATTGAAGTTAATGAGAGAAGTACTTAGAATGTGAACCAAGCTATTAATTTTACTTTACTTAGTCAAGTTAATGTTGAACCATATGTGTATGAAGAAGAATTGAACTAGAAAATATAGATTGATGTTATGAATGAAGAAATGGATCCAATTATCAAAAATACTATATGGAAATTAGTTCATCCTTCAAAAGGTAAACATGTGATTGATGTCAAATATATTTATAAGGTAAAATATCATGTTGATAGTTCCATGAAATTACACAATATAAGATTAGTTTCCAAGAGATTTGCAAAAACACCTAGTGCAAATTATTTAGAAACCTTCACTTCAGCCACATAATTTGATACCATAAATATTATATTGTCAATTACTATACAATGCAAGTGGATTGTATGTCAAATAGTATGAAATCGATATTTTTCAATGGTTAAATAGGCGACCAACGGCCTATGAAAGTCTAGGTAAAGATATTTAGTTTAAAAGTTGAAAAAAATCTTTGAGTTGAAGTAGGCCCCTCATGCTTGGTGTGCAAGGATTGGTGGATTCAACAAAAGTTATTCAAATCCAACCATGTATGCCAAACATGTTGATAAGGAAATTATCATTGTTTATCTTTATGTTGATGATCTTATTTATATAAGTAATAGTAAAACTCTAATAGAAAAAAATAAGAAGAAATGAAATATAAATTTGAAATGTCATATCTAGGACCAATGCATTACTTTATTAATGTGGAAGTGCAACAACAATCAAAAGATACATTCATTTTTCAAATGCAATGTGTAGTAGATTTATTAAAGGAGTTTAGAATAAATACATGAATAATAGTTTCAACTAATTTAGCACTTGGTGAGAAATTGGCTATGAAATATGCAAGTTCCAAGGTAAATGTCATTTTATATAAAAACTTGGTTGGGAGCCTTATGTATCTCAGAACAACTAGATTCAATATTATGTACATGCAATGACTATAATATTTTAGTTAATGCAACATTCACATGAGTCTCATTGGCATGCTACAAAAAATAGTATTAGAGTATATAGGTGCTATACAAATTTTGGCATAAATTATTTTTACTAAAAAATGTCAAGTGGAGGGTTTTATTTCTTAGATCTAGAATTGTTTCTTGAAGTAGTAAGAACAAAGAAAATATTGACTATCTCATTAGCTTAAGTATTATATATTGCTGCCACATAAATGAGTTGCCAAGCTATATTGATTAGAAATATCTTTCAAGATCTACACTTGTTCCAAGAGTATCCAACTACTATTTACTATGACAATAATAACACTATTGCAATGGGAAGAAACCCTATGTTCATACTAGATTGAAACACATAAAAATCCAATATTACTTTATTTAATAATTAATTCAAAATGCATAAATAGAATTGAAGTTTTGTCCTATATCTAAACAAATTGCTAATATCTTCACCAAAACTTTTCTCAATAAAATTTTACAAACCAGTCTAACCAGGAAAAAAATTTGAAGCGTTATTATTGAAAAGCAGTAACTGACTACTTTTCTTTTTTAGTTAGTTTGTTTTTAATTAACTAATTTGTTTTCAAGAGTTCATTTAATTTTTGTTCGAATGCAGCAGATAATATATGTCATGTAAAATCTCCTTTAAAGATAGAAAGCTCTTTTAAACCTTGCTGCTACTATTGGGAGATAAAGAGGGCTATTTATTTTGTTGAAGTCTGGATATATATTATTATATAAAATTCTATAAAATGAACTGTGAAATTATATCTCACATAGAGGTAACTGAAACGCCGAAGTCAGATATTATATTTGATCAGTAATAAAGACCGACCATGAAATAATAGTGTTTGATCAGTAATGAAGAAAGATCATAAAATTATAATTTAATAAGATCAGCCATTGAAAAACACAGATAATGATATATTAAAATGATTGAACCATTGAAAGACACAGATAATGATAGCAAGTTCAAACCTCACTTTATCTGCCATGTCTCAATGAGGCGGCATTCAAGACATGGCCTCAGAGTTATAGACTCAGTCCTAATGAAAAAATAAACATCTAACTGATAGCTTAAGGTCTATTATAAATCGAAAACATTTCTAATCAAATATTTGTATCAGATCCTTGTCCAGCATACAAAATCAAGTCTTAAATAGAGCAATTCTCACTAACAATATGGGCTACTTTTTCATTCTTGCTATTCTCAGATGATCCCTAACGGATCTGGGTATGTTTGGTATCTTCCTTATCCGATAATGAGGAGGCTGGTTAACATTCTCCACTCCATCTTCATCTGCACAAATATCATTTTAATCCAATAAATTGTTTCATTTGCTAGTTGGGTCTCTATATAATGACCTAAAAAAGAGGATTTAGAAACAGAGCCGTTTAGAGAGTAGGAGATCTCATAACTCTGATACAGTAAAAGCACAAACCCAAGCAGAGAAACACATCTATTAGGGGGTACAGTAGCCAAACCAAAAGAAATAATAGACATTTTATAAAGAGAAGGATGAATACCTGCGTTGTGATTCTTAACCTGACTATCCTGGCTGCAAAAAGAAATATTCATCAATTAATACACAACTAAGCATTGATTTTTCAATAAAACCCTAATTCTGTAAAGTACCACCGTTTACTTTTGTATAAGATCAGAAAAGCAGAACACAAAATGTACACACAGATTATTTGAATTAGCTAAGCCTGAAATATGCTTTAACCTGCTATCGATCACTCTTTCTGGGTCAGCCAAATCTGATATCTCTTTAATTGGAGGCCCTTGCATTTGGTTGGAATGCCCTTCGCCTTCTGAATGCACTTTCACTGCATTCAGAGAAGCTGTTGATTGGAGAGGAGATTCCGGAGTTGAATGAAAAATAGAACAGTAGCGCTCATATACCTCTTCCTGTGACCAGTTATGAATGTCCAGAGACCTACAAGGCTTTGCCTTTTTTCTCATGACTAGGTTTTATTCCCAGCTTAAAAGATAACGTGGGCTTTTGAGAGACCTGTATAAAAATTGTCACGAATTTGAATCTACCAGATCCTAAATGGCATCGTCCTTCTAAGCATTAAAAAGAATATGATAAGACTAGCTCTCACGGGTAGATAGGATGGTCGTAGATTGGTTTCTACTGGATTTACTTCAATATGAATGAACAACCGTAGTGCCTGTTAATACTTTCCATTGATTTATAAACAAAAAAACCAGTTCTGAAGGAGAGCTGATGGTGAGAACAGAACTCGAGGAAATATTATTGGCCCAACAAATTATAAGAAATTTTGAATCCCCGCCGAAGTGTTGGGCACATTTAACCTTGATAGCCACGTTCTTATCTGGCATCTTTGAAAACGTAGTGCAGGTGATGATTACTAGGTGATGATTATCGGCAAATTCATCGTCAGTAATGATCAATGGTGAAAATTCACGGTCAAGTGTTTCAAAAACCTTGATTTTATTAAAAACTTTGGAGGTGAAATTTTACACTATTACACAACAATTTGTTATAACTACTTTACATTACTTTTATTCATGATCAAATATATATTTATATATAAATTTGGTTTATATCTAAATTCTTATTATTATTTTATATTTTTCATTTTTAGATTTTTAATGTATTACTTAAATCAAATTTATATAATTGTGAATTTTTATTTTTTTTAACTCAATATGTAAATATACTTATTGTTGACTATTTCAGGAGTTATTTAAGTCCATTTAATGCATATTTTATTTATTTGTAGTCTTGGTTGTAGACTTACTTGTACTCATTTGAAAATAACATCTTCTACACATCAAAAAGAACATGTTAAGATTTGATTGATAGAACATTTATGAAAGTAGCGTAATAAAATCATGAAATATTTATTATAGCATATCACCCAAAATGTATTAAGAATCTAACTTAGAAGAATATAAACCTTTAATGCAGAGAGAGTATTATCAACCCCAAACTAATTAATGAAAATTCACTATTCCAGTTAATTGACAATTTCATTTGTCAATAATTTATTTGAAATTTCAAATTTTCCTCTGGAACTAGCAAAGTTTTCTCCATTTCAATTGACAGAATTACAATATACACTCAGATAAATAACGAATTCAAAAGTAACTCAAATTGATTGATTATCAAAATCATAGCCAGTTCATTTCACCATATGACAACTCCAGTTAAATATATATTTTAAAACCAGCAACGAGATTTCCCAATTCCACTGGTTCGACCTTTTATCTGCTCACAAATTCCTCCTTTTACAGCGCAAATTCCCAGCTGCTCATATTGCTCGGCTCTCTTTGAGTTTTCTGCACATTTTGTTAGTTTCTATTTGCTCTCCCTGCTCTAGCTTTGCTTCTTCTCAATAATCTAGTTTGCCTGTCACAAACCATTTTTTTTAATGTTGTGTGGCCTTTATTTACCTGCCCACTCCTAGCATTTCACCCTCTTTGTTTTCCTGCTGAGCGCCCCCTTCCTCTCTTTCTCATCAATCTGCTCTGTGTTTCTTACATTATCTTCTCTGTAATGTCCATTCCCTCTTTTCCTAATCGCATCTATTCTTCTCTTCCACTTCTATGGTCTCCACTAGTCCGGTTTTATTCCTTCATCTGCTGCTGCGCAGCTCCCTCTACTTACTTCTTTCAGCCATACTTCTCCTTAGCAGCCTTTTCTTCATCCAGTCTAATCTCTCTACGCAACCCTGCCAATTCCTTGGTTCAACCCTATTTTTAGATGGCTGTAGGAAATTCACCGTGAGCAATTCACTGTTCATCTTAACAATTCATTGTCATGACAAATTCACCTCAAGAAAATTTATCTGATGGTGAATTCACTGTCCATCTTAACAATTCACCATCATGACAAATTCACCTCAAGAAAATTTTTCTGATAATAAATTGTTGACACAGTGAATTTTTGATGGTGATCCGTCACTTCTGCCTTCTTGTGCTTCCCCAATACAGGCCCCTCCTCTGGTTTTCTTTTTGCAATATTATTATTTACAAAAGATGATGTTGATCCTTCCTATTCTGCAACTTCTAAATTCAAATTTTATATTAGAAGCTGTTCATTTTCCCTTCTTGGCTGTGTGGGTTCTTGTTCTTCTATTAAAATCAAGTAAAAAAAACAAGAAATAATTTTCAGTACTAAAAATTAAAATAGTTTTTTCATACATCATTAGAAAAAATAAAAAAAATGAGCTATGAGTTGAAGATTTATAATTCTATTAAATTTAGATATAATTGTAATGGTAAAATTGTATATTTATACATTTTCTTCTTGTATTTTAGATTATTATTTATATATTATTTAAAATATAAAAATTTACTTATATACAAATTTAATTTATATCTAAATTATTATTATTAATTTTTAAAAATGTATTCCTAATTTTTTAGATTTTTAAGTATTCTATGAAATCAAAGTTACACGTGGAAATGTAGACACTGAAGGAAAGAGGCAGAGAATTTTTCATAGAAAAATTAAAACTTAAAAAATATCTTCAACACAGAGCTGCTGCTCATTAATTTCTATATGCTCACATTCACATTAAAATTCAAAAGTCAAATTACATATACAAATATAGGTAAAAGTTAAAAGTCACATGAAAAAATTTCACAGAAGGGAGGGCACGAAATAAAATTTATTACAAATTACCTACTAACTTTTCCCGAACAAAAAGTATTTAATAAATTGTCTTTTAAGAGGCGGCTTGGTAGATGGTTCCCCGCAGTATCGCAATGGGTAACAACCCATATTGCGATATCGCGGGCAACGGTTTGTTGACGGTGCGGTTAACGACGGTAACAATATTTATTGTGGGAGCAGCAGGAAGCGACGACAGCATTTGGGTTTACATTCCAACACTCCCCCTTAAACATAACTGCACAGTCCACCGCATTTGGGTTTACATTCCAACACACCCCCTTAAACATAACTGCACAGTCCACCGTGCCCAGTCTGTTTCTTTGAAAAAAGAAATTATCTCTTCCCAGTTCCTTTGTGAAAATATCTACACTTTGCTCTTCTAATCTGCAAAACTCTAAAAATATGTCACCATTGTTAATTAATTCCCTGAAAAAGTGATACCTGGTATCAATATGCTTGCTTCTCTTATGGAAGACTAGATTTTTTGAGAGAGCTATGGCAGAATTGTTATCACAGTAAATTTTTGTTGCCTTCATTTGTTTATTTTGCAATTCTTTCAAAAAATTTCTCATCCAGACTGCCTGGCATGCTGCACTTGTGGCTGCCACATATTCTACTTCAGCTGATGAAAGACAGACTATTGGCTGCTTCTTTGAAGACTATGAGACAACTCCAGTCCCAAAATTAAATACATAACCAGACATGCTTTTTCTATCATCAATACTACCAGCATAGTCACTATCTGTGTATCCTATGAGTTTGAACTCATCTAAACTTGAATACTTAATGCCAAAATTCTTTGTTCCACTCACATACTTTAAAATTCTCTTCCTATCTTTCCAATGGGTGTCCTTTGGTGTTTCCATAAACCTAGAAATCAAACTTACTCCATACATAATGTCTGGCCTTGTGGCTGTGAGATACATGAGACTTCCAACAAGCCTCTTAAACAAAGTTGGATCAACATTAGACCATCTATCATCGTTGCTTAGTTTCAAACTTGTCACTGTAGGTGTTGGTGCTAGTTTGCACTTCATCATATTAAACCTTTTCAAAATGTCATTTGCATATTTTGACTGTGAAATAAAAATACCATTTTCATTTTGATTCACTTCAATACCCAAAAAATACTTCATCAGACCTAAGTCTGTCATTTCAAATTCTTTCTTCATGTCTACCTTGAACAGATCAATTGACAAATTGCCAGTGAAAATTAAATCATCCACATATAAGCATACTATTAGTATTTCACCTTCTTCATTCATTTTTGTATATAGTGTGGGATCATCGCTACATCTATTACATCCATTCAACAAAAGATAACTATCTATTCTGCTGTACCAAGCTCTTGGGGCTTGCTTCAATCTATACAGTGCCTTTTTCAATTTGTAAACTTTGTCTTCTTGACCCTAAATTTCATACCCAGGTGGCTGATCCACATAAACTTCTTCTAAATAACTATTTAAAAAGTCACTTTACATCCATTTGAGATATTGCACTAATTTATTCTCGAGCCTAATGCTAAAATCATCCTTATAGTATCCAATCGTATACAGATGCAAATGTCTCTCATTGTAATCAATTTTAGGTTTAATAACCTTTTACAAACTAATCTTGCTTTAAGCCAACTTCATCTTTTTCTATCTAATTTGGTTTTATAAAACCCATTTCCCACCTTAAATTTTATTTCATCTTTTATCTTTTGAAGACCTAATTTCAGGATCCCCTACGTCCCTGGATTCTTTCAATTGCTTCAATCTCTTCATCCATAACATTTACCCATTTATCATCTTTGACTGCATCTTCAAAATGAACTGGATCTTCTATTTGAGAATAAAATGCAAAATGAGAAATCTGATCTGAATTATTCCCACCTTCATTTTGCTCATATATATCTTTTATGCTTCTGATTTTTTGTCTTCTCAGACTTACCAATGTAGGATTTGACATGTCACTTGAACTTGTGGAATATGAACCCGATGGTCCTGCTGTAGATGGTGTTTGTTGTTCTCTTGTTGGACTACTTCCTTGAATGCATGAGGTTGTTCTTACAGTCGATGTAGGTGTCACTTGTGGACCACTTTGCTGAGCTTGAATGGGAGTGGTAGGAGTCACAATAGCTAGAATATTTGTTGATGTTGAAACTTCATTCTCCTCTTGAGGTATACTAGCTGAAATATTAACTGTCTTCTCTATGCTTCCATCCCATGCTTCATCTTCTACAAATTGTACATCTCTGCTGATTATAACTTTCTTTGTTGTTGGATTATAGAGCTTATAAGCTTTGGATTCTTCACTGTATCCAACAAATATACATTTTTCTCCTTTGTTATCTAGCTTCCTTCTCAATTCATCAAGCACATGTGCATATGCTACACATCCAAATACTCTCATGTGAGTAACACTGTGTTTTCTTCCTGTCCATGCTTCTTCAGGTACCATATTCATGACACTTTTTGTTGGACACCTATTCATTATATAGGCTACACAAGATATTGCTTCTGCCCAATATTCATTTGACAAATGTTTGGCTTTCAACATGCTTCTAGCCATTTCCATGATTGTTCTATTTTTCCTTTCAGCTACTCCATTTTGCTGAGGTGTGTATCTAGTTGTGAACTGCTTGTGAATTCCATGATCTTTGCAAAAATTAAAAAATTCTCTTGAAATATATTCACCACCTCTATCTGTTCTCAACACTTTGATATAATAACCATTTTGTTTTTCAACCAAATTCTTGAACTGACAAAACAGATCAAACACTTCATTTTTCTCATGAAAATAAACCCATATTTTTCTTTGAATAATCATCAATGAATGTCGAAATAAAAACTACCACCCATTGAAGGTGTTTCTTGCATAGGTCCACAAAATATGTATGTATAATTTCCAAAGGGGCTTTTGCTCTAGTTGACTTTCCTGTTGGAAATGATTCTCTATGTTGTTTTCCTAAAATGCACCCTTCACATACCCTTTCTGGTTTTTCTATTAAAGGTAGTCCCTTAACCATGCCTTTCCTATGAAGTAAATTTAAACTTCCAAAGTTGAGATGCCCAAATCTCGTGCCATAACCAGCCATCTTTAACTTCACTTTGAAAGATTGTCTACACTAATCGGGCCAGAGTTTCTTCTCTACCCACTCTGTGAATTCATTAAGTGTTGTGCTTGAGCATAATTTATATTCAAATCTGGCCTTATCTTTAAGGGAAACATTCTATTGTTTGTCATTCTGACTTTTGCAATAAGCTGGTTGCTTGGGTATTTGTCTAAAATTGTGCACAGACCATTCTTGAAGGTTACTCTATACCTTTTTGAACCAGTTGCCCTACACTCATTATGTTATGTTTTAGACCAAGCACAAAATACACATCTGAAATATAATTTTTCTCCCCCTGTTTAGTTAGAATATTGACATTGCCTTTTCCCTTGACTGACACTTTATTGTCATTACCCAATGTAACATTAGACTTTACATTCTCATCTAAACTTGAAAACATTTCTAGATTCCTTGTCATATGATTGCTATAGCCTGAATCTAAAAACCATACATCTTTTTCATTTGCTTGAGCAACATTACAAGCTAAAAACATTGTGCTCTTATCTGAATCTTGATTTTGAATTTCTCTTGAAAAATTTGCATTTTTTCTATTATTATCATACTGCTTCTTTCTACACTCATTCATATAATGCCAATATTTTTTACAGTAGTGACATTGGACTTGAGATTTATCATACCTTTGATTTTGTGATTGATTCTGTGTTGGGTTTTGGCTTGAGCCTTAATTGCCACCTCTTCCACTTAAACTTGATAGATTGTATCTTTCACCTCTGTAAAAGTTTCTTCCTCTTCCTCTTGATCTACCTCTACCTCTTCCTTGACTGACTAAATCCTAAGTTTTGAAAGCATGCTCCAGTAATGTATCTACTGACCTTTTCAGCCTGTGTTCATGAGAAATTAGAGATGCATATAACTCATCAACTAAGAACTATGAGAGATTCTTTGTCTCCTCTATAGCAACTGCAACTGGTAGAAATTTTCTGGGAAAACTCCTTCAAATATTTTCAACAATTCTGGTATCTTCCAGATTCTCTCCATGAGACCTAATTTGATTAACCACCCCAATGACTTGGGTGTAGAACGAATCAACAAATTCATTGTCCTTCATACATATTGTTTCAAAATCTCTTCTCAACATTTGTAGCTTTGCTGTTTTAAAATTTTCCATGCCTTGATAGGCCATTTGAAGTATGTCCCATGCTTGTTTAGACTTTGTTGTTGCTGAAATCCATGGAAAAATGCTCTCATGTACAACTTGAAATAGATAAAATAAAGCCTTTGAGTCTTTCTTCCTTGTTTCTTTTAATAAGTCTTTCTCTGCTTGTGTTAAAGCATTGTATGCTACTGCATCTATTGGCTCTGGAAATCCATTCTCTACTAAATCCCATATATCTTGTGAGCTAAATAGTGCTTTCATGGTAATTGACCAATACTCATAATTCTTTCCATTAAACTGTGGAATTTGTGGGTTGTGCTTGCTACCATTTTTGAAATTTACCCAGATAATCCTGCTTTGATAAACTTGGCTCTAATAATCAAACTTGCTCTGATACCACATGAAGGAAAGAGGGAGAGAAAAAGAGGCAGATAATAATCAAACTTGCTCTATACCACGTATCACGTGAAGGAAAGAGGCAAAGAAAAAGAGGCAGAGA